>OY740790.1:67487932-67678750 GCA_963514005.1 Raja brachyura | reverse complement strand
CCTACAACACTTTGTGTCCATTTTCATAAACCAGCATAGACCCCTAGTTCTAGACTCCCCCAACATCGGGAACATGTTTCCTGCCTCTAACGTGTCCATACCCTTAATAATCTTATATGTTTCAATGTGATATCCTCTCATCCTTCTAAACTCCAGAGTGTACAAGGCCAGCCGCTCCATTCTCTCAGCATATGACACTCCTGCCAATCACGGGATATGGGGAGAAGGCAGGAACGGGGGTACCGATTCAGGATGATCAGCCATGATCATATTGAATGGTGGTGCTGGCTCAAAGGGCCGAATGGCCTACTCTTGCACCAATTTCTATGTTTCAATGATTTTAGCATCAGATCCGACCTGAAACATGAACTCTGCTTCTGAATGTTTCTGTTTTTAGTTCCGCCAGCTCACAGGTTAATACGCACCGCAATATTATCAGTCAGATGTCCTTAATAACTCCGGCGCTCCTTTCAAACATTTGAAGTTAATGCTGAGTTTACGATCGTTTCAATTTGCATTTTAAGACGGTTTTGATTTTGCTGTGTTCAAAGTTACTGAAGTTACCTCCTTCCAATCTCACATTATGTATATTTTATTAGAAGCCTCTAAATCCCCAAGATACTGGAAGCTTTTCAGCAAAGCCTTTTGAAATCACCAGAGCAACACAAAACATTGGAGGCAGAGTCAGGGGATCATTAAAGCAAAGGAGGCCATTCACTTCGGACCTTCGCTTAATACCGACACCACCACCACCCCTCCTTCTCATGGCCGATCATCGGTTCATGAGTTGGATGGGGTGCTGGACTTTGCGTGCAACAGAATACAAAGCACTTCCGGTGGCGCCATGTTCTAGGAGAGAACAGCGCCAGACCAGCTCTTAAAAAATCTGAAAAAAAAACGGGGTTAGAGGAGGCTGCTAACGCTACTTACCGTAGGAGATCGATTTTAAACGGCTCCGGGTGCGATTGTAAGCTGCGTGACGTCATCAGGCGCGCGACTTTAGCGACTCCGGTAAGAAATTTAAAATGAATCCCTCCTCCCCCACACAGCCGAAGAAAAGCTCCAGAAGGGAGGTAGGCCCCACCAAAGCTTCAGGCTCAGGACTGGCTGCCTCCCAAGAAGAGATTTCACTAAGAAAAGCTGAGATGGAAGATCTTAAAAAATCTCTGCTGGCTGATATGAGGAAAATGCTGAAGGAAACACAAACAGAAACACAAAAAGAAGTGAAGAAAGATTATAAAGAAATTAAGGATGAAATGAAAGCCTTAAAAACGGATATTCAAAAAATTAAAGAAGAATTAATGAGAGAAGTTAAAGAAATGGTAAAAATCATGATGAATGAATGGAAAACAGAACTGGAGGAGGACATACATACTCAACTGATTGAGGTAACTGATAAGATTGCTGGGATGGAGCGAATGATGGAAGAGATGATGGATGCGAAAATAGAGGCGAGGTTAAGCCCTATGTCAACTGTACTGGATCAACAAAATGATACGATTAAAGAATTAACTGATGCTGCTCTAACAACTGCGAGGGAGAATGAGAAGATAAACGAAGAGAACAAACGCCTCTCTGAATTAGTACGTAAAATAAATGAGAAATGTATTGATTTGGAGAGGCGGCAAAGACGTAAGAATTTGCGCATAGTAGGTCTGTCTGAGGGACGTGAAGGAAACCATGACCCACGTAAATTCTTTGCTAAACTCCTGAAGGACATTTTGGATCTGGATGAAGAGCCCCTGTTGGGCCGAGCCCACAGGGCTTTAAGACCGGCTTCTAGGAGTGGTGCACCACCAAGACAAGTAATTGTAAAGGTGGTTTATGACGGCGTCTTTGAAGATATGATGAAGATAATAATAAGAAAAAGAAATCTGAAATACGAAGGAGATAACATCAGTATCTTCAGAGACTACCCGGCCGAAGTGGCTAAAAGAAGAGCTCTACTCACAGAAACAAGACGCATCTTGAGAGATATAAAAGGAAAAAAGGAGATCAGATATGGTCTGGTGTACCCGGCAATACTTAGAGTTACCTACGAGAAGAAGGATCTTCGTTTCACCAAGCATATAGCGGCACTGGAATTCGCTCGGAAAATACAGAAGAAGGCAGAAGAAGGAGAAGAAGGAGAGGCAGAGGAAGAAGGAGCAGACCCGACAGGAGTAATTGATGAATGAACTTTATGGACCTGCGGTTATGAACCACTCACTGAGAAAAAGGCGAAATAACGGACATTGAATTGTAGTATTATATTGCTTACTAATTAATTAATAAATACTAATTTGTAATTATTAATTGCTAATTACTAATTAGTTTGATTTCCCTTACTCCACTTATATAGTATTACTAATTATGATACTAATTATAGTTGAAATTAACAACTAAAAATTATTAATATGAATAATAGAAAAAGTTATTAAGAAAATAAAGTTAGCACCCCCACCCCAATATATACAGTATTCCAAATAAGAGCTGGAATATTTAACATCTTTTTTTTTTAGAAAACGGAAGTCGCTAGATTAGTAGCCATGTTAGTGTGGCTTTCACCTGTGCACACTACACATTATAAAAGTGTAGTTTCTTTTTTTTCTGATCACCTTTTTATCACCCTTTACTTTTTTTATATTTACACTCGTTATTATTTTTTGTATAACACATACTTGATTTTATATTATATATTATATAATCATGACTTCTATCTATTTTATATAATCAGATTAAATGGATATGGTTTAATGGAATTGGAAATTCGCATCGGATTGAAGTTGGGGTGTAATGTCGGGCTGGAGGAGCCAAGAAGGCTACTCCAAAAAAAGCCACCCTAACAATAAAATGCAAGATATGAATGTAAGGAATGGGGGTGATGGAATCACCTTCTGTAGTTGGAATGTTAAAGGAATCAATGAACCAATTAAAAGGGGAAAGGTATTAGCTCAGCTGAATAGATTGAAATCTGGAGTTACGTTTCTTCAAGAAACACATCTTAAAAAAGATTCTCAATATAGATTAACAGCTAAATGGATTTCAAAAGTATATCATTCTTCGTTTATACACAAATCTAGAGGGGTTGCAATAATTATTCGTAAAGGTATACCTTTTAAACTTAATTCGATAATAGAGGATAAGGAGGGTAGATATTTAATAATTACAGGGGAACTACATTTAAAAAAAGTAATTCTTATGAATATATACGCACCTAATTTTGATAATCCACTATTTTTTAAGAAAATATTTAATAGTATTCCTATATCCACCCAATATAATTTAATAATTGGAGGTGATTTAAACTGTACTTTAGATAATTATTTGGATAGATCTTCTACAAAAAGTAAGGCTCTTTCTAAATCAAGTAAGCTTATAAATTCTTTTATTAAGACATCGAATGTTAAAGATATTTGGAGATTGGATAATCCAACCGGACGGGAATATTCATTTTTCTCGCCGGTATTCGGAACCTATTCGAGGATAGATTATTTCTTAGTCGACTCAAAATTACTCCCCTTTACGTATGATGCAAAGTATCATAATATTATTATCTCAGATCATGCTCCATTAACATTTAAGATAAAATTAAAAGATATAGTTAATAAAACTAATATTTGGAGATTCAACACACAGATATTAAAGGATAAAGATTGCTGTAACTATGTGGAGAAACAGATTAAATTATTTTTTGAAACTAACGATAAACCTGAGACTTCCCCATTATTATTATGGGATACATTTAAAGCATTTATGCGCGGTGCAATAATATCAGCACAAGCTCATTTTAACAAAGAAAATCGAAAAATGGAGCAAAAGTTAGAAAAAGAGATAAAACAATTAGATAGTGAAAATATAATACATCCTTCTAAAGAGTTGAGTAATAAAATTGCTATATTAAAATATAGATTAAATAAAATTTACTCTGATCAAGTGATAAAACTATATCAACAAACTAAACAAGTTCATTTTGAATTTGGTGATAAACCTCAAAAATTATTAGCACGACAACTCAGAAGATTAGACGATGAAAAAACTATACATAGTATTAGATCGGTACAGGGAAATACGTTGACTATACCAAAAGACATTAATGACACATTTTTACAATATTATCAAAATCTTTATTCATCTAAATTAACAGGGCAAACAGATGAAATGGAAACATTTCTAGAAAAATGTCATTTTAATAAGCTAGATTTTGAGAGTAGGCAATTATTAAATGCTGAAATATCGGTAATAGATATCGAAGAATCAATTGGATCGTTAAAAAATGGTAAAACAGCGGGCCCCGATGGCCTGAGTGCAGAATTTTATAAAAAATTTCATGATCTACTTTCATCAAGATTACAAACAGTGTATAGACACACCTATGAGTTAGGAAAGTTACCAGAGTCTTTAAATGAATCTACAATTACATTAATTCCTAAATTAGATAAGGATCTGGAAGATCCTGGATCATATCGAGCGATTGCCCTTTTAAATACTGATCAAAAAATATTAACTAAAGTACTGTCTCGGAGGCTAAGTTTAGTGATTTCCAAAATAATACATTATGATCAAACAGGTTTTATTCCAAAACGTTATTCATCACATAATCTTAAACGTTTGTTTAACATTATATACTCGAGAAGAAGGAGAGATATTGAATTAGCAGTTATATCGTTGGATGCTGAAAAAGCATTCGACCAGGTGGAATGGTCATATTTATTTAATATAATGGAAAAGTATCAACTGGGGGATGGATTTTGTAAATGGGTAAGAATATTATATTCTAACCCTACAGCAAGAATTTTAACTAATCAAATACTATCACCTAAATTTAGACTTTTTAGGGGATGCAGACAGGGATGTCCGTTATCCCCTTTATTATTTGCTTTGGTGATAGAACCTCTGGCCGAAAGAATCAGATCAGAACCCGAAATATATGGGTATAATACTGACACAACAAATAATAAGATATCTTTATATGCAGATGATATTCTGATTTATATTACTAAGCCGGAATGTAGTATTCCCAAGTTATTCAATGTTATAAATGAATTTAGCGTATTTTCAGGATATAGGATTAATTGGAATAAAAGTGACATTATGCCTATAACTGGTATAAATGTAAATATACTACAAAAATACCCACTAAAAATAGTTACAGATAAATTTAAATATTTAGGAATCAATGTGTCTAAATCCTATAAATTATTAATTAAAGCTAATTATTATCAATTATTAGAGAAACTTAAAAAAAACATTTCATATTGGAAAACACTCCCTATATCTATGATCGGTAGGATTAATGCTATAAAGATGATTTTTTTACCACAATTGTTATATTTATTTCAGGCAATTCCTTTTTTTCTCCCAAAAAGTTTTTTTTAAAAAATTGATACTATAGTTAATAATTTTGTCTGGGATTACAAAAGTCATAGAATAAGTAAAAAACACTTATGTAAGTCTAAGATAAATGGAGGGCTGGCACTTCCAAATTTTCTATATTACTTTTGGGCAGTCCAGATTAAGAATATGAATTTTTGGTGGGTAAATATGGATGTTGAACCAATGTGGTTAAAAATGGAAAAGGAAGACTGTTTACCTTTCAATATAGAGTCGATTATTTTCGCACCAAAGGAAGTACAAAAAAAGACTTATAGGGACAACCCTATAATTCATAATAATAGGCGTATTTGGAAACAGATAGTTAAGACCCTATATCTGGATAATCTTTCTTTTAGGTTACCAATTAGGAATAACCCACTGTTTAAACCCTCAATCTTAGATGCGGGGTTTAGACTGTGGGAGGATTCAGGAATTAAAAGGATAGGACACCTTTATAGAAATGGAAATTTTTTATTATTTGAAGAGTTACAAGATATTTTTGGATTACCTTCACAACACCATTTTAGGTATTTACAAATTAGAGATTTTATTAAATGTAACACACAAGACTATAAAAAAAAAGAACCAGGCTTATTAGATGAGCTGTTTAATTTACATCCAAATACGGATAAGCTTATAGCTTATATATACAATATTATTTTAGATAAAGAGAACCCAACAACTGAAACATATCGTCAAGCATGGGAAAATGAAATTGGATTACCTATAACAAAAGAAACTTGGGAAGAATGCTTACAAAGAATACATTGGTGTTCTTTGAATGCCAGACACACACTGATACAATTTAAAGTTATATATAGATTACACTACTCGAAAACCAAATTAAAAAGTATCTTTCCTAGTCTCTCCTCTATTTGTGATAAATGTAAGAATCTTGAAGCAAATTTAATACATAGTTTGGTAACGTGTCCACGGTTGAATTATTATTGGATTGAAATTTTTAAAGTTATTTCGGAAGTTCTTAAGGTTGAACTCGACCCAGACCCAAAATTAATAATATTCGGAATCCCGGAGCCAAATTTGGTACTCACAGTTAATCAAAGAAATTTTTTTGATTACTGTTTAATAATAGGGAAAAAAATGATACTTAAATTTTGGAAGGGAACATTATCCCCAACAATTAAAATGTGGAAAGCAGAGATGTTGGAGACGTTGAATTTGGAAAGAATTAGATTTGTCCTTTTGGACAGGTATAATTCTTTTGAATCGATATGGTCTCCATATATACAGTATTTAGAGAAGTAGCTATTCTTGGAATCACGGCTCGACGGACGCCCTACGGATCCGATGCGAATAACTTACTTATATTTGATATTATTGTGCATTTATTAGAGATATTTCTGAATGAAATAGTATTTCGTATAATGACTTTAGTTTTTGTTTATATATATGTAATATTTTTGTTTTTCAAATTTTCCCTTTTTTTTTCTTTTTATTTACGGTTGAAGTATGTGGGAAGAATTTTTTATTCCTTTTTATTTACTCTTTTTTCTTTTCTCTTTTATATATCTTTTTCTTTATTTCCAAAAAATAGAAGATATTAAGTATTGATATGTTATTTGTAGTAATATTGAATTAAGGTGTTAGTTTATAAAGTAAGCTTTACATTGTAAACGGTTTACTTCAAATAAAAAAATATTACACACAGAATACAAAGCCCAGCCGGCGGGCCAGCTGAGGAGTTTTGGCCGGGGCGCCGGACTCAATCACCCAGCCACGGCCGAGTCGGTCAATGAATTTCTCCGGACGTGGTGACTTGGTTGACGTCCGTGCATCATTTGCACGCCTGGTTCGTCGAAAAGATCAAAATTCAAAATTCGAAGTACGGTTTCCACTCTAATGTGTATGGCGTTTGCACCATCGTAAAGTCATAGCATCACAAGTCGAGGAGCATGTGTACGCTGTAATCACCAGAGGGCACTTTTACGGACAGATCCTAGATCTGATACGACAGCGTGCGTGCGTGTTGCATGTGCTGTTGAGGCCACGCACGAGTGATTCACCTGCCATCCAATCGCAGACCCCCTTATGCGTATCAGCTGCACGCTATATTTTGCCAACTGCTGCCTAAACAAAAGGTTTCAGTAACGTCTGGGGTTGTTCGGTCGGCTTGGCATGCACAAATATGCGGATAAAGCTGCAAAAAAGAAGAATGTGCAGCTATAACAAACAATGGGAAGCAAAAAAGACGTGGGTTAAGCCCGTCAGCGGTGACTCGACGAAGGTCTTCTGTACTTTATGCCGTCGGGAATTCTCAATTAGCCATGGAGGTGAGAGTGACCTAACTCTGCAATGCTTCCACAGAAGTGCACAAGAAGGCTGCACTGGCGCAAGGTGCAAGCAATATCGGTGCGTTCTTCGTGAAATCTACCGCGGAGAATGACAAAAGGCGCGGCAAGTGAAGCCAGGTGTGTGACCATACGGTTAAACACGGACACCGCTACAACTGCACCGACTGTCTTGCTAAGCTCAACGGTGCTTTGGTTAATGACTCAAATGGTGTGAAGACGATGCACTTGGGAAGAACGAAAGATGAGATGATTACAATGATTTAAGAATAAGGCGTAAGCGATTTAGAAAGGAGACGAGGAAACACTTTTTCTCACAGAGAGTGGTGAGTCTGTGGAATTCTCTGCCTCAGAGGGCGGGTGGAGGCCGGTTCTCTGGATGCTTTCAAGAGAGAACTAGATAGGGCTCTTAAAGATAGCGGAGTCAGGGGATATGGGGAGAAGGCAGGAACGGGGTACTGATTGTGGATGATCAGCCATGATCACATTGAATGGCGGTGCTGGCTCGAAGGGCTGAATGGCCTACTCCTGCACCTATTGTCTATTGTCTACAATGAATGTTTTTGGACCAAAGACTGTGCGGGATATTCTGGATGATCTGTCCCCGACCGAAGAAGGTGAGCCCGCGTATTTCTCAGTTGCCACCGATGCCTCAAAGAAGGGAGATAGGAAACTGTTTCCAGTGTACGTGAGATATTTCCCAGTGTCTGATAGAGTGCAGTGGAACTTACGTGACTTTTATGAAGACAGTGATGAAACTGCTAATGGCATACATCAAGCTCTGATGAGCTGCTGGAAAACTACGAACTGGATATTAGACACGTCACAGCCTTTGCAGCAGATAATGCCAATGTAGACTTTGCAAAAACACCACTCAGTTTACCAGTTATTGGGCAGTGCCAACAATCGCATTCTGAAACTAATCACCCAGCTCACGTAGCTCTTAACGCCTGCAGGCAAGCGCGCCTGTGATCAGCTGTCAGTGGATATTGACACAGTGGTCTGCAGCCACTTCTCAATATCTGCTTCCCAAAGAGAGGAATTTTTTGCCTTTGTTGACAATGAGTGGCGTGACATTCTGCGTCATGTTTGCACACTCTTCGAACGTCTGCTGCAAAGCTGGCCAGCTCTTACGTCGTACTTCAGGTCACTTGAGACCTGTCCTGTGGCACGGAAGAGGATTTTTGAGGATGAAGAAAAAATCTGGAGCTACTGAAATTTACCTGTGCTTTTTCCACAGTCCGAAAGTTGAAAATGAAGGTGCTTCAGCAGAAACAGGACCAGCTTTTTTTGGGGATTTTTCTTCAGCCACCACCTGCCCCAGACCAAGCAGCTGATGGACAAACAGGTGCCAGCACAAAGGTCCAAGCAGCAACAGGACTTTGTGAAGTTCGACCACTCTCTCATTACATACATTGACAAGTGGTTTGATTTCTCACCAGAAAATGTAATGATGAAACTGTAACTGATCTGGGGCAGGTCACCACCTGCCCTCAAAGTGACACAGAAAGTCAATACGGACCAACTCTATGAAGAGTTTTGTGCCAGCCGGGAGGAATTACAGAAAGCCAGATGGGATACCACAAAATCCAACAGTGGGAAGTGGGTGGCAGTTTTCCAAAACGTAGGGAAAGCCAACTTGATCAACATGTTCAGCATTGTCTCATTGGTCCTCAATGTGGCAAGCTCAAATGCCACTGTAGAGAGGATCAACTCTCTGACGACCGTTAAATGTTCTGATTCAAGAAACAGATGCAGCTCGGAGCTGATCAAGAATGAACTTCAAATATCTGTGACCCGTGACTTGTCATGTGAGGACCTCTCTCTGGCTGTGCAAAAGGTCAAAGGACTGCTCGAATCAGTCAAAAGCAGCAAGAAATATCCATGGAAAATGTAGACTTGGTGACACCTCCCCCCTTTTCCTCCTTGGCAGTGATTATGTCTACTCTATAGGCACCTACCGATGGGGTTATTAGGTGTTATTTCATGTCTGACTGGTAGCCAGATTATGCTCTGTATTATGTCATGTTATAATTTGGTGTTACATTTACATATGTAACGCTGAAGAAATGTATACACGGTTCATATATTGGATTTGTTTACCTATTCAGGGTTGTTGTTTTTCTCTCTCTCTCTCTCTCTCTTTTGAAAAAGGTCCCTGTTACCATCTGCTAGCTACCAGCCCCCTCAGTCACCTCATCCCGGGCGAGCACCATAGCCACACCGCCGCGCCACGCCACGCCACCTTTTGTCCCTTATTTGGGAGTGAGAAGGTTGGCAACCCTAGTGGTAGCTGTTCCTAGATCAGGCACATCTTATAATATCAGTGGGCAACCCTCTCACCTCATAGTCTTTAGATTTTAGGCTTAAGAGATTCAATGCAGAAACTTGGTGGGCACTTCAGCCCACCAAGTCTGCACACTAAGGACAATTTACAATTTATTACCAAAGCCAATTAATCGACAAACTTGCACGTCTTTGGAGCGTGGGGGGAAACCGGAGCACCCGGAGAAAACCCAGGTGGTCACAGGGAGAACGTGCAAACTCTGTACCAACAGCACCCGTTGTCAGGATCGAACCCGGGTCCCTGGTGCTGTGAGGCAGCAACTCTACCGCTGTGCGTGAGTACAAAGTAGCTGGGACTCGTGTAGAGCGGAAGGAGCACTTTATTATGTGGGGAGGAAGTCCTTCAGGTGAGATTGTGAAACATAGAAACATAGAAATTAGTTGCAGGAGTAGGCCATTCGGCCCTTCGAGCCTGCACCGCCATTCAATATGATTAAATGCATTTCGTTGTCTCTGTACTGTACACTGACAATGACAATTAAAATTGAATCTGAATCTGAATCTGGGATCATGGCTGATCATCCTACTCAGTATCCCGTACCTGCCTTCTCTCCATACCCTCTGATCCCTTTAGCCACAAGGGCCACATCTAACTCCCTCTTAAATATAGCCAATGAACTGGCCTCAACTACCCTCTGTGGCAGAGAGTTCCAGAGACCCACCACTCTCTGTGTAAAGAATGTTTTCCTCATCTCGGTCATAAAATATTTCCCCCTTATCCTTAAGCTGTGACCCCTTGTCCTGGACCTCCCCAACATCGGGAACAATCTTCCTGCATCTAGCCTGTCCAACCCCTTAAGAATTTTGTAAGTTTCTATAAGATCCCCTCTCAATCTCCTAAATTCTAGAGAGTATAAACCGAGTCTATCCAGTCTTTGTTCATAAGACAGTCCTGACATCCCAGGAATCAGTCTGGTGAACCTTTTCTGCACTCCCTCTATGGCAATAATGTCCTTTCTCAGATTTGGAGACCAGAACTGTACGCAATACTCCAGGTGTGGTCTCACCAAGACCCTATACAACTGAAGTAGAACCTCCCTGCTCCTATACTCAAATCCTTTTGCTATGAAAGCTAACATACCATTCGCTTTCTTCACTGCCTGCTGCACCTGCATGCCTACTTTCAATGACTGGTGTACCATGACACCCAGGTCGCTCTGCATCATCTCCCCTTTTCCTAATCGGCCTCCATTTAGATAATAGTCTGCTTTCCTATTTTTGCCACCAATGTGGATAACCTCACATTTATCCACATTATACTGCATCTGCCAAACATTTGCCCACTCACCCAGCCTATCCAAGTCACCTTGCAGTCTCCTAGCATCCTCCTCACAGCTAACACTGCCCCCCAGCTTAGTGTCATCCGCAAACTTGGAGATATTGCCTTCAATTCCCTCATCCAGATCATTAATGTATATTGTAAATAGCTGGGGTCCCAGCACTGAGCCTTGCGGTGCCCCACTAGTCACTGCCTGCCATTGTGAAAACGACCCGAAGGACCATTTCCCTTACTCAAGCGAAAGTAAACGATTGAGACGAGGAACTGCAGATGCCGGTTTACACAAAAGGACGCAAAGTGCTGGAGTAACTCAAAAGGGTCAGGCGGCATCTCTGGAGTCACAGAAGTGCGGGAGTATCGCAGCATATTCCCGAAGCTCTGAAGAAGGTTCCCGAAACGTCACCTATCCATTGGTCTGAAGTCCCGACCCGAAACATCACCCATCCATGTTCTCCATCAATGCTACAGGCCCGCTGAGGTACTCCAGCACTTTGTGTCCTGTGTGAAAAAAATGTGAAAGATTCAACTTTGACGAGGGTTGGACAGGCTAGATGCAGGAAGATTGTTCCCGATGTTGGGGAGGTCCAGGACAAGGGGTCACAGCTTAAGGATAAGGGGGAAATCCTTTGGGACCGAGATGAGAAGGACTTTTTTCACACAGAAAGTGGTGGGTCTCTGGAACTCTCTGCCACAGAGGGTAGTTGAGGCCAGTTCATTGGCTATATTTAAGAGGGAGTTAGATGTGGCCCTTGTGGCTAAAGGGATCAGAGGGTATGGAGAGAAGGCAGGTACGGGATACTGAGTTGGATGATCAGCCACGATCATATTGAATGGCGGTGCAGGCTCGAAGGGCCGAATGGCCTACTCCTGCACCTAATTTCTATGTTCTATGTTTCTATGACTATTTCAAAGCAAAGCAGGAGAGGTCACCCTGGCATTTTGCCCAACATCCATCCCTTTACTAACACCCCAATAAGGTCGAAGGGCCTATTTCCGTGTTGTATCTTTAAACCAAACGAAACTAGACTCTATGATAGCTGACACATAAACACAAGTCTTTCTTTTATCCAAAGACAGCATCGTGAAAGATGGTAAAGTGGAGGAATTAAAAATAATAGAGCTGTCATTACCGTGTGACGGAGTAAAGAACCATTTCAACTCCGTGCAGGATGGCTCGTATGAATGTTCAGGTGTAATGATATCCATAAAGCTACTAATGCATTGACTGGTGTGATACGCCTGTAATTATGGTATCACAAACTGTCCCTCATCACCAGCACTGAGGGATGACTTCATCTTCATTGCATTTTGCTGGTCAGGTAACAGCACTCTTGGTAATTGCCAGATTGCGGATCCTTGCGTCAAACGACCGTTCCCCATTTTCACAGGGGTGATCCGATCAGCATTAATTATTTCCAGGCATTCAGACAATGACATTTTGAGAATGTGCATTTTGATTTCATAAGATTGAATTTCAACTCCAATGACTGGAATTGTTCCAAATGGATCATTAGTGTCCTAAACTGCATTACGGATTTCTTTCAGAGTTGAAGTCATCATTACTGTAGCAATTTATATGACACCATCCATCAGTATGGTTAATTACATTTCCCTTGCAGTGCTGCTGTTGAGGCTACACTGTCACCTCTTCTGGCCATTGTCATTCAGAGAGGGATGTTGGAAGAGGTGCTGTTGTGTCCTTCACCAGCAGCTTGCTCTCCCCTCCCGGTCACCGTGGGTGGTCCATTACAAGGCATGGGCGGAAATCGCTTTTAAAACATGGGGGGGGACGCACAATGAGGCCTGACATCTGGGACAGGGTTCAGCAACCAATGGCCCACTGGCCGGATCCGGCCCGTAACCCAAAATCATCCGGCCCGCAGCAGTATTTTCTTTCGATTAGTTTTCACGACCTGGGAACTGCAGCCAGTCCCGGGGCACGCAGGCGATCTGGGCGCTACAGCCATTCTCGGGCAGTTTTGCGGCAACATGGGAGGGATTGTCCCCCACCTCTCAAAACATGGGGGGGGGGGGGGGGAGAGACAGCCTGGCTACATGCACCATGGTTCTGGGCACAGGATCTGGTCCTGATGCTCTGAGCAGCAAGTCAATTTAGCTCATCAGACAAGATGCAGCAGCTCAGCAAGCGGAGAGCCATCCTAAAAGGCAAACATTAAGAGTTGAGACCTGTATCAGTTTTCCGTGGCTCCGTGCTGTCTCAAAATGCTCCGTTTTCTTTCTCAATCAAGTCATTAAGGTATAAACGTCTCTGCAACCTGAATCGGTTTGGCATTAATCGTGGCGTTCTCTACCTAGTCCTTATCAGGTTCATTACAATAGACAATGGACAAGAGATGCAGGAGTAGACCATTCGGCCCTTCGAGCCAGCACCGCCATTCAATGTGATCATGGCTGATCATCCACAATCAGTACCCCGTTCCTGCCTTCTCCCCATATCCCCTGACACCGCTATTTTTAAGAGCCCTATCTAGCTCTCTCTTGAAAACATCCAGAGAACCTGCCTCCACCGCCCTCTGAGG
Source organism: Raja brachyura (assembly GCA_963514005.1). Next base: position 67,664,921 of record OY740790.1, on the reverse strand, counting down.
CAGAGAATTCCACAGACTCACCTCTGAGGCAGAGACTTTCCCACAGACTTGTGAGAAAAAATGTTTCCTCGTCTCCGTTCTAAATGGCTTACTCCTTATTCTTAAACTGTGGCCCCTGGTTCTGGACTCCCCCAACATCGGGAACACGTTTCCTGCCTCTAGCGTGTCCAAACCCTTAACAATCTTATATGTTTCAATGAGATCCCCTCTCATCCTTCTAAACTCCAGAGTGTACAAGCCCAGCTGCTCCATTCTCTCAGCATATGACAGTCCCGCCATCCCGGGAATTAACCTTGTAAACCTACGCTGCACTCCCTCAATAGCAAGAATTTAAAAAGTACTGTAAGGCACAATGGGTCATCTCAGGTAAGAGACACGGGTGGCGCAGCGGTAGAGCTACTGCTGTACAGCGCCAGAGACCCGGGTTCAATCCTGGCCACGGGTGCTGTCTGTGCAGAGTTTGTACGTTCTTCCCGTGACGCACATGGGCTATCTCCCCGGGGTGCTCCGGTTTCCTCTTACACTCCAAAGCCGTACATGATTGTAGGTTAATTGGCTTCTGTGAAAATTGTAAATTAACCCTGGTGTGTAGGTATAGTGTGGGGTTGCTGGTCGACGCAGACACAGTGAGCCCAGCAACCGGATTCTGCACTGTGTCTCTAAACTGAACGATAAACTAAATCAGTTCTGTACAAATCAGGGCATTCTCTACACAGTCCTTATCAGTCCTCGTTACATTTCAAAATTAGTGTCAACTACATTGAGCGTGTGAGTGATACAAAGTCAACACTTTCTTTTGTTGAGAAGGAATGGATGACGTTTCGGTCTGAAGACGGGTCCTGACCAGAAACGTCACCCATTCTTTCTCTCCAGAGATGCTGCCTGTCCCGCTGAGTTACTCCAGCTTTTTGTGTCTATCTTCGGTTTAAACCAGCATCTGCAGTTCCTTCCGACACTAAAGATAAAGACAATCAGTTGAAAGTCAAGTACAAGAGATAGAGCAAAGGGGAATATACAGAGTGTAAGATAGAGCAACATAGGAGAATGCATTAGTTAATTGGAGACACAGAGAACTGCAGATGCTGGAATGTTGAGCAAAACACAAAGTGCTGGAGGAACAGCAAATACAACGTGACCTGCACACTTTCTTTTGTTTATCAGGAGTCGTTTGTCTCTTGGTGACATTTTTACCCTTCAAAAGACAACACAAGTGGCACTGTTATACTTATGTATGGTTTGACTGTGTTCACATATGATATGATCTGCCTGGATAGCAAGTGAAACAAAGTTCTCCACTGTATCTCGGTACACATGACCATAATGAAACTAGCCCAGAGGCTCGAATGCTTTTTGGCTTCTGCTGATCCTTTCTGTTGCGAGTGCGTGGGATTGAATATGCGGAGAAATATGTAACAGACACACAGTGGAACATTAATCTGCGGAATTCTTTGCCACAAAAGCCTGTTGAGGTCAAGTCAGTGGATATTTTTAAGGCAGAGACAGATAGATTCTTGATTAGTATGGGCGTCGGAGATTATGGAGAGAAGGCAGGAAAATGGGGTTAGGAGGGAGAGATAGATCAGCCATGATTGAATGGCGGAATAGACTTGATGGGCCGAGTCGCCTAATTCCAGTCCTATTCCTTATGACCTTAATTGTTGAGCATAATTTCCTCAAAACTTGTCCCCAAGCTCCTTGATCTTGGACTGGAGACCTCCATCTGTGGCTGGATATTCAACTTCCTGACGGGTAGGCCCCAGGTGGTGAGAATTGGCAGCAACACCTCCTCCTCACTGATCCTCAACACAGGCGCACCACAGGGCTGTGTGCTCAGTCCTCTCCTGCATGTGCCCCCTGTTCAGGCACGACTGTACTGCTAAGCACAGCTCCAACATCATCTTAAAGTTTGCTGACGACACGACCATCCTGGGCCTCATCACAGACAATAATGAGACGGCCTATGGAGAGGAGGTAAAGGCACTAAACAACTGGTGCCAGGAAAACAACCTCTCTCTCAATGTCAGCAAAACTAAAGAGATGATCGTGGACTACAGGAGGCAGCAGGGGGGTGGACACCTCCCCATCCACATCGGTGATGCTGAGGTTGACAGGGTCAGCAGCTTCAAGTGTGCACATCACTGAGGACCTCTCTTGGGCACTGCACACGGACACAATAACTAAGAAAGCCCGCCAGCGGCTCTTTTTCCTGAGAAGACTGAGGAAGTTTGGCATGAACGCCGGTATCCTCACAAACTTCTACAGATGCACCATCGAGAGCCTGGTGCATCACGGGCTGCATCACAGGCTGGTACGGGAACTGTTCTGCCCACAGCCGCAAATCACGACATAGAGTGATGGAGGCGGCACAGAACCTCACTGGCAACTGTCTCCCGGCCATTCAGGACATTTTCCACCGGCGGTGTCTGCGGGAGGCACGCAGCATCATCAAGGACCACAGGCACCCAGCACGCACACAGACTGTTCTCCTTGTTACCGTCAGCTAGACGATACAGGAGCATGGCTGCACACACCACCAGACTTCAGAACACCTTTTATCATCATGCCATCAGGCTTCTGAACTCATAAACACATCATATAATTTGATTATTTCATTTATTATTCTTTTACCTACCAATGTCACTTTTTAATCTTATCATTTTTTATAGAAACATAGAAAATAGGTGCAGGAGTAGGCCTTTCGGCCCTTCGAGCCTGCACCGCCATTCAATATGATCATGGCTGATCATCCAACTCAGTATCCTGTACCTGCCTTCTCTCCATACCCCCTGATCCCTTTAGCCACATCTAACTCCCTCTTAAATATAGCCAATGAACTGGCCTCAACTACCTTCTGTGGCAGAGAATTGCACAGATTCACCACTCTCTGTGAAAAATGTTTTTCTCATCTCGGTCCTAAAAGACTTCCCCCTTATCCTTAAACTGTGACCCCGTGTTCTGGACTTCCCCAACATCGGGAACAATCTTCCTGCATCTAGCCTGTCCAACCCATTAAGAATTTTGTACGTTTCTTCTAAATCTTAAAATTCTAGCAAATCTTAATTAAGTCTAGCGAATCTTATCTTAATGTTATCCTTGTAATATCATTGCTGAGGTGACCCGTTGTCTTGTCAAACACATTTCATTGTACCGTTGACCCTGTGTTAACCTGCATATGACAAATAAAAACCGAACTGAACTCATTTGACCCTTCATTGCTCCTGGTTTCAATATCAACTGGAGTCTAAGCCACGCAGCATGGATACAGGCCCTCAGCCCAAGCCAACCAAGATGCCCCATCAATACTATCCTAACCCTAGCAGATTCAAGAGCGTTCTATTATCATTTGTACCATCAAGCGAACAAAATACACATAAATAATATAGAATAAACTCAAAGTCAGTTAGGTAATTAATAACCACAATATTAGTGCAAAGCAAAACTTCAAAGTCATTAGAGCAACCATAGACAGCCTCTGGAAGTTCATAGTTGTGTCAAGTTTTCAAGGGAGAGTTAGATTTAGTTCTTAGGGCTAAGGGAATCAAGGGATATGGGGAAAAAAGCCCAAACAGGGTACTGATTTTGGATGATTAGCCATGATCATATTGAATGGCGGTGCTGGCTTGAAGGGCCGAATGGCCTATTCCTGCACCTATTTTCTATGTTTCTACATTCAAGGTTAGTGTTCAAGAGCTTGAGGGTTGTTGGGACAAAGCTGTCCTTGAACCTTGTGGTCACAGTTGTCAGACTCTATTATCTTCTTCCTGATTGTAGGTGTTAGAGGCGGGACGGTGGCGCAGCGGTAGAGTTGCTGCCTCACAGCGCCAGAGACCCTGACTACAAGTGCTGTCTGTACAGAGTGTGTACATTCTCCCTGTGACCGCATGGATTTTTCACTGGGTGCTCTGGTTTCCTCCCACACTCCAAAGATGTGCAGATTTGTAGATTAATTGGCTTCTGTAAATTGTCCCTTCCCCTATCGGATAGAACTAGTGTACTGATGATCGTTGGTCGGCATGGACTCCGTGGGCCGAAGGGCCTGTTTCAATTCTGTACCTCTAGAAATCTAACTAAAACTAAATGAGAGCACACTGATCTGGTTCCTTGATGACATCGGCTGTTAACATCATCTTCCCTTGTCATCTCCATTAGTCATCCAACTTGGAAACAGGCCCTTCGGCCCAACTTGCCCACACCGACCAACAAGTCCTATCTACACTACTCCCACCAGCCTGCGTTTGGCCCATATCCCTCTAAGCTGTCCTATCCAGTGTTTCTTAAACATTGCGATAATCCCTGCCTTAACTACCTCCCTGGCAGCTCGTTCCATACACACACCACCCTTTGTGTGAAAAAGTTACCACCCCTCCCCCTCGCGAGCAACAACTATTTTGGTGCCTTTTCCCGCCCTGAGTTCTTCTGACTTTATAATGTCTCCAATGTTGTCTGCCCATCTTCTGCTGGCATATTTCTCTCCATACATTTCTTTTGGTTTTACTGTGCGGTTGGTCTCTGCGGGGGGGGGGGGGGGGGGGGGGGGGGGGGGGTTGGGGGAGTTTTCTCTTGTTCTTAAAAGAATCAGTGACCAAACAATAAATTAATCACAGCATGGCTAGCCCCAGGACATCACAGCAAGAGTCCTTCAGCATGCCGTCCTTGGCTCAAATCAACTTCAGTTGGTTCTTTAACAATCTTCTGTCCATCAGAAGGCCAGAAGCTTGCACCATGCACCATGCATCATTCTATCCTCAGCTCCTCAGCAAATGCCCACTCGCAGCAAGATCTGCATTGAATTCAGACACGGGTTAACGAGTGGTAAGTAATATTCATGCCACTAACAAACTGCAAGGAAAAGACCATCTCTCCAACAAAATAGACTCCATCCACCGACCCTTTACCGAGCTGTATCCAATTGATCCGTTAAATGCAGTAGTAATTGTGTGGGGAGATCAATTAAACATGTTCTGCAAAACACATGATCCCACTTTTTAAGAGAGGCGGGAGAGGGAAAACCGGGAATTGTAGACCAGGAATCGGTGGTGGGGAAGATGCTGAAGTCAATTATTGAAGATGAAATAGCAGCACCATTTGGATAGCAGTAACAGGATCGGTCTGAGTCAGCATGGATTTAAGAAGGGGAAATCATGCTTGAATAATCTTCTGGAATTTATTGAGGAAGTAACTAGGAAAATGGACAAGGAAGAGCCATTGGATGTAGTGTACCTTGACTTTCAGAAGGCATTTGATAAGGTCCCACATTTAGTGGGCAAAATTAGAGCACATGGTATTGGGGGTAGGGTACTGACGTGGATAGAAAATTGGTTAGCAGACAGGAAACAAAGAATAGGGATTAACGGGTCCCTTTCAGAATGACAGGCAGTGACTAGTGGGGTACCGCAAGGCTCCGTGCTGGGATCGCAGCTGTTTACAATATGCATTAATGATGTAGATGAAGGGATTAAAAGTAACATTAGCAAATTCGCAGATGACACAAAGCTGGGTGGCAGTGTGAACTGTGAGGAGGATGCTATGAGAATGCAGGATTACTTGGGCAGATTGGGTGAGTGGGCAGATGCATGGCAGATGCAGTTTAATGTAAATAAATGTGAGGTTATCCACTTTGGTGGCAAAACAGGAAGGCAGATTATTATCTGAATGGTGTCAAGTTGGGAAAAGGGGAAGTACAACGAGATCTGGGGATCCTTGTTCATCAGTCACTGAAAGTAACCATGCAGGTACAGCAGGCAGTGAAGAAAGCTAATGGCATGTTGGCCTTCATAACAAGAGGAGTTGAGTACAGGAGCAAAGAGGTCCTTCTGCAGTTGTACAGGGCCCTAGTGAGACCACACCTGGAGTATTGTGTGCAGTTTTGGTCTCCAAATTTGAGGAAGGACATTCTTGTTATTGAGGGAGTGCAGTGTAGGTTCACAAGGTTAATTCCCGGGATGGCGGGACTATCATATGTTGATAGAATGGAGCAGCAGGGCTTGTATACTCTAGAATTTGGAAGGATGAGAGCGGATCTTATTGAAACATATAAGATTATTAAGGGAGTGGACACGCTAGAGGCAGGAAACATGTTCCCGATGTTGGGGGAGTCTAGAACCAGGGGCCGCAGTTTAAGAATTAGGGGTAGGCCATTTAAAACGGAGAGGGGGAAAAACATTTTCACCCAGAGAGTAGTGAATCTGTGGAATTCTCTGCCTCAGAAGGCAGTGGAGACCTATTCTCTGGATGCATTCGAGAGAGTTAGATAGAGCTCTTAAAGATAGCAGAGTCAGGGGATATGGCGAGAAGGTAGGAACGGGGTACTGATTGTGGCGGTGCTGGATCGACGGGCCGAATGGCCTACTCCTGCCCCTATTGTCTATTGCCTATTGACATTGTAGGAGGGAATTTTGTATTTTACCCGTACCCTATATCTGACGTTAGGTGTAGGAAAGAACAGCAGATGCTGGTTTAAATCGAAGGTAGACACAAATTGCAGAATTAACTCAGCAGGAAAGGCAGCATCTCTGGAGATACGGAATGGCTTCAGTCTGAAGAAGGGTCTTGACCCGAAACATCACCCATTCCTTCTCTCTAGAGATGCTGCCTCACCCGCTGAGTTACTCCAGCATTTAGTGTCTGTCTCCATTTTACTCAGATAGGCACAGACACAAAATAAAACAGCTCAGAGATCATTGGCGAGTCTATCGAACAAGTCGGTTTAATAAAAGGCCTTAGCAATGTACATCGGGAAGCAGTGTGAGCAAGCTCAAACTACTTCAAAGTCCTACAGTGACTGTGGGATTCTTATACCCTCATGATGCAATTGTTACTTGTAGAGTTGAAATATACAATCACTATTCAATGTCTCCCCAAAGTTGACTTTAATCTTGCGTTTCCTGGTGTTTAAAAATCTCTCACCCACATATCTCACATGTAGTACCCTATAAGTGCAGATTCCCCCGTCAAATGGAGTCCCCTTGTGAAAGACGTTATTTGTTAGCCTTTGGGAGACTTGCCTGCTAAATGCGATGACCAAGAGCCGTTGTGATGCAAGATTGCAACGGATAAGAACCTAGACAGAACTGTAAAGGGCTATCCTCCCCCTTTTGATAAGGAAGTCAGCTTCTCAGCAAAATGTTTCAGCTTTAGCTATTTTAACTGCATTCTATCTTGACCGTTTTCCCATCATGTTCTCCAGTATGTGAGCTCCAGGGTGTTTGTAAGAGATCCATTACAAAGTCTAGAGTGAACAATCAGTCTTTTATGAAGATCGCCAAGAGAGAACATAATACACAGCCGTGCGTATCATATCAGCTTACGTACGAACCCAGTAGCACAAGGACAGCCTGTCAAGAGTACAGTACTCATGACGCCCAAAACCCGGACTGGATTATATGGTGGAATGTGTGGCATGCATAATATGTGTAGTGGAGATTAAATAGGCATGGATTCGTATAGTTAATCTACAGGGTTAACCAAACTATAACCTTCTCATCTTCCTTATAATTCTAAAAATTCCATACAACAGACATCAATCTGAATCACTTAATGTTTCTCTCGCTCTCTCTCTCTTTCCACGGATGCTGCCTGATCTGCTGAGTGCTTCCAGCACTTTTGGTCTTTATTTCAAACTTTCAGAATCTTTGGTTTTCTTTGTCTCTGTGACAAGCAAGGTATAAAAATAATCAAGGAACATGGTTGACTGCTGCTGACTATCATCTCTGCTGTGCTGCAGTGCATGGTGTAGGGTGTGGGTTTACTGTCAAGTATACCGAGATACTGTGTTGGTGTGCTATCCAGTATAATCATACCATACATCTTTGCATGCACTACCTGTACAACTTGTGTATTGACTGCACTCATATAGAGTACGATTTGTGCAGGAAGGAACTGCAGACGCTGGTCTACACCGAAGGTAGACACAAAATGGTAGTGGAACTCAGCATCTCTGGACATAAGCAATAGGTGACCTTTTGGATCGAGACCCTTCTTCAGACTGGGTCAAAGGAGAGGGAAACTAGAGATATGAAAAGGTACAGAGACCCAAAGGATGAAAAGTATGAAAACAACAAAGCAAGGACAGCGTGGATGGTCAAGGAAGGTTGGAGCCTTTACAAACCTCTAAAATAAACTCTGATCTACATAGATTTGTGGGCATTGGCTTAGCTTTTTTGCACTATTATTGCTTGTTTTTATGTGTGTGTGCATGCATTATATATATATATATATATATATATATATATATATATATATAGAGAGAGAGAGAGAATAACCATATAACCATATAACGATTACAGCACGGAAACAGGCCTTCTCGGCCCTTCCAGTCCCTGCCAACCATTTATTTCCCCCTAGTCCCATCTACCTGCACTCAGACCATACCCCTCCATTCCCTTCCCGTCCATATACCTATTCACTTTACTTTTAAATGTTAAAATCGATCCTGCCTCCACCACTTCTGCTGGAAGATCATTCCACACAGCCACCACTCTCTGAGTAAAGAAGTTCCCCCTCATGTTACCCCTAAACTTCTGTCCCTTAATTCTCACATCATGCCCTCTTGTTTGAATCTTTCCTACCCTCAATGGGAAAAACTTATCCACGTCAACTCTGTCTATCCCTTTCATCATTTTAAAGACCTCAATCAAGTCCCCCCTTAACCTTCTGCACTCCAAAGAATAAAGACCTAACTTGTTCAATCTTTCTCTGTAACTTAGTTGCTGGAACCCAGGCAACATTCTAGTAAATCTCCTCTGTACTCTCTCCATTTTGTCGACATCCTTCCTATAATTAGGCGACCAAAATTGTACACCATACTCCAGAATTGGTCTCACCAATGCCTTGTACAATTTTAACATTACTTCCCTACTCCTATATTCAATGTTCTATATTCAATAGTTCTGTGTAGTTTAGAGATACAGCGTGGAAACAGTCCCCCGCTCCCTCCCCCCAAGTCAATGCCGACCAACAATCACCTATGCACTCGTTCTATCCTATATGGTAGAAAGCCAATTAACCAATTTGTATCTGGGACTTATGACAATAAAAACCATCCTGACTCCCGGAGTCTCTCTCCCCCTCTCTCGCTTTCCATTATTTCACAGAGATTACACCAGTTCCCAGCCCAAGAGCAACTTTGTCTTTCGCTCAACAGTGATGCGCGGTTGACAAGAGAATGAACACACAACACCAGGCAAAGGCAAGGGGCAGCAGCTGATAACATTGGAACAATATAGCTTCTCCGTTTCACTGAGTTGAAACTCGTTGCCACGTTATCAGACACCGCGCAGTTCCTGTTGAAACAGAGTCCACTAACAAGGAGAATGATTAAATAAGCCTTCAATGCAAATTTCAGGCTTTAAAAAAAAATAAAAACAAATAAGCTTGGAGCAGTAAGCCTCCTAAAGCAATATGTACAATGCATTTAGAGAAACCAAATGCCAGACTGGTACTTCCTAAATTTGCATTAAACAATATTCGCTTCAAGTTTTACCTCAATTCAAATTTAAATTCTCTAATTCCACGCAACCCCTGGTGGCTTTGAAGAGGAAATCGCCAACAAGCCCCCCTGGAGGTACGTGGTTTATTAGACCGCCTCAATTGATGCATAACCGCAATGATCTGAATGGAGCTCAACGTATGAGTCTGACCCGAAACGTCACCCATTCCTTCTCTCCAGAGATGCTGGCTGTCCCGCTGAGTTGCTCCAGCATTTTGTGTCTATCTGCGATTTAAAGCAGCATCTGCAGTTCCTGCGAACATTCGATGTACCTTCTGACCTCGTGCTTTGTTGTTAACAATAGGTCGAGCGGGAAAGTACTTGACTGTGGTAGACTCTGCAGCTAGTGGGTTCACCGCAGGCAGTAACTGGACTGCCACGGTAATTGTCTTGCCACTGGGTGCAGTGCAGGCAATAATTGAACTGTCCGTGGATAAAGTACTTGTCATTGGATTCAGCACAGATGGTAACCAGGTTGTCAACGAGTTCAGTGAAGGATATAACTGGCCTGAAAATGGGTCCAGTGCACATACACACACACACATATATATATATATGCACGGTGGCGCAGCAATAGAGTTGCTGCCTTATAGAGCCAGAGACCCGGGTTCAATGCTGACTACGATGCTGTCTGTGCAGCGTTTGTACCTTCTCCCTGTGGGTTTTCGCCGAGTGCTCCTGTTGGGTCCTCTGGACCACTTGGACAACAAAAACTCATACGTCACGCTGTTATTCATTGATTACAGCTCGGCTTTTAATACAATCTTCCCCTCCAAGCTGGTTACCAAACTCGCAGAACTGGTCTCTGCGCATTCTTCTGCAATTGGATCCTCGACTTCCTCATTCACAGACCACAGTCTGTTCGTATTGGTGGAAATGTGTCAGCCTCGATTACAATCAGCACGGGAGCACCTCAAGGCTGCCTGCTGTACTCACTCTATACTCATGACTGCGTAGCCTGTCATAGTGCGAACTCCATCATCAAGTTCGCTGACGATACCACTGTTGTGGGACGTATCACTGATGGGGACAAGTCAGAGTACAGAAGTGAGATCGACCAACTGACCAAATGGTGCCAGCACAATAACCTGGCCCTCAACACCAGCAAAACCAAGGAACTGATTGTGTACTTTGGAAGGGGTGGTATGGGGAGCCACAGACCCGTTCATATCAACGGTGGAAAGGGTCAAGAGCTTCAAATTCCTGGGCGTGCACATCTCTGAAGATCTTTCCTGGTCCAAGAACACTGATGCAATCATAAAGAAAGCACATCAGCGCCTCTACTTCCTGAGAAGATTACGGAGAGTCGGTATGTCAAGGAGGACTCTCTCTAAGTTCTACAGGTGCACAGTAGAGAGCATGCTGACCGGTTGCATCGTGGCTTGGTTCGGAAACTTGAGCGCCCTAGAGCGGAAAAGACTACAAAAAGTAGTAAACACTGCCCAGTCCATCATCGGCTCAGACCTCCCTTCCATCGAGGGGATCTATCACAGTCACTGTCTCAAAAAGGCTGGCAGCATCATCAGGGACCCATACCATCCGGGCTATACACTCATCTCCCTGCTACCTTCAGGTAGAAGGTAGAAGACTGCAACGACCAGGTTCAGGAATAGCTGCTTCCCCACAGCCATCAGGCTATTAAATCGGCTCGGATAAAACTCTGAACATTAATAGCCCATAATCTGTTTATTTGCACTTTATCAGTTTAATTATTCATGTGAGTATATATTTATACAATGGTATATGGACACACTGATCTGTTCTGTATTCATGCCTGCTATGTTCTGGTGTGCCAAAGCAAAGCAAGAATTTCATTGTCCTATCAGGGACACATGACAAGAAACTCCCTTGAATCTTGAATCTCTCCCTCCCACATCGCAAAGACTTGCAGCTTTGTCGAGGTTAATTGGTGTCCGTACATTGTCCCTGGTGTTCAGGATAGAACCAGTGTACAGGGTGATCGCTGGTCGGCATGGACTAGGTGGGCCAAAGGGCCTGTTTCCATGCTGTATCTCTAAACTAAACTACGGATACTTACTGACTGTTGGTGGGTTCAGTACATACAATGCCAAGTGTCTAGAGTGTCTAGAGTTGAATTGCCATATGTGACCTTATATGGTGGGAAGTGTTAGTGCCCATGATGGACCAAGAGGTGTCCACCACTGTCTGTAATAAGGGATAGGAGCAGAATGAGGCCGTTCGGTCCATGAACTCCACACCGCCATTCAATCATGACTGATCTATCTGTCCCTCTCAACCCCATTCTCAAGTTGTCCAACAACTTTAGGTGGTGCACGCCACACGAAAGACGAAGAAGAACCCCATTCCCCTGCCTTCTCCCCATAAACCCTGACACCCGTACTAATCGAGAATCTATCAACCGCCACCTTAAAAATATTCACTGATTCACCACTTTCTGACTTTCTGAAATTCCTTCTCATCTCCTTTCTACAATCTACCATCTTTCTACAATCACATATTACAATCGGTCCACACTCTTAAATCTCCACTGTATAGCAACACTTCTCACTTCCCCTTTATCATGTATCTACTGTGAACGGCTCGATTGTAATCATGTATTGTCTTTCCTCTGACTGGGCAGCATGCAGCAGAAGCTTTTCACTGTACCTCGGTACACGTGACAATAAACCAAACTGAGACTGAACTCAAGGTTTCTCCTTCGTTCCTGGATATTTGAATTGCCAAACGGGACCGTGATACGATACGATAGAACGTTGATTTATCCCAGGTGGGAAATTGATCTGTCATAAAAACACTAAATACGGGAAACATTAAATTAAAGTGACGAGTAGAAAGGATGGGGGATGTGCAAAGATTGGGGGGGGGGGGGGGGGGAGGGTTGTCAGTCTCAGTCTACCCCACTGTACAGTTTGGTAGCCACAGGGAAGAAAGATCTCCTGTGGCGTTCTGTGCTGCATCTTGGTGGAACCAGTCTGTTGCTGAAGGCGCTCCTCAGATTGACCAGTGTCAGATTTCTAGCGTACCCTTGTCGGAGTTCAAGAGATTATTCGTGGACATACTGAATCTCCTCAATCTTTGAAGGAAGTGGAGGATTTCTTTACGGTTACATCAGTGCACTGGTACCAGGAGAGATCTTCAGAGTTCAGACCTTCACCGAAAACGCTGGCTCCAGGTCGATCGCAGACTGCAGAAGAAGGCTGCATGCTTATCAGATGCTTGAAGTCCGATTCCTTTAAACTATTGATCGGTGAAGTGCCAGCAATGGACTGAGGTGAGAGCATTGGGTAAAAAAATCAATCTTAGTTAGTATGGAAGAAACACTTGAACAGGTATCTTTGCTGTGCTCTTGGGGAATACCACTCTTACATGCCAAGTTCCCACATGTTTAATCCTGTGCAAACTGAGGAGAAACTCTGCTTAAAGGAGTTAAATCAGTTGCACAGCGTTAAATTTTAATGGGGAATTCAAAAATCAAATTCTTCAACTGAGGCTGGAAATCAATAATTAAAGCAGGATATTTTTCTGCTGAACACTAACTTTCAGGAGTTTGCGATCCTGACCCATGAACAGTTGTTAATTATGAGTAAATTGGGAACAAGCAGACCCGAATGAGATGGCTTCCTGGTTATAATTCTGACCACGGAGCGGCATGGTGGCGCAGCGGTAGAATTTCTGCCTTACAGCGCGAAAGACAGGAGTTTGATCCTGACCACGGAATGCTGTGTGCACGTTCTTCCCGCGACCGCGTGGGTTTTCTCCCGGTGCTCCGGTTCCCCCCCCCACATTCCAAAGCCGCGCAGGTTTGCAGGTTGCCTGCCTTCTGTAAATTGTCCCCAGTGTGTAGGGTAGAGCTGATCGTGCGTGTGTGATCGATCGCTGGTCTGCGCAGACTTGCTGGGAACAAAAGGCCCGTTTCCGCACTGTATCTCGAAGATTCAGATTCAGATTCAGACTTTATTGTCATTGTGCGCTATACAAGTACAGAGACAATGAAAACTCAACGAAGCCAAACTAAACTCAAGGGTCTCGACCCGAAACGTCACCTATTCCTTTTCCCTCCGAGATGCTGCCTGTCCCGTTGAGATACTCCAGCTTTTAGTGTCTATCTTCCGTTTAAACCAGCATCTGCAGTCCCTTCCTGCACAATCTGAAAACTAGTTATCTCTGCAGCAAGAGAATTCTAGTTCACAATACGTTTTCTTGCAGTCCTGAAGGTTAAAAGGCTTTTTTTTTTTTGCTTTCAAAGTCATTTCCAGTGCGTTTGAGCAGTTCCTTCCACCGCCTACAACCGGCACTGACACTGTGTGTGACAAGGAGCAGGGGGAAGAGGTGAGATAACGCGGGGTGGCAGTGTGAACGTGTACCTGGACAGGGCTGGGTAATGGGGCCGTTCCTGTCACCTTTCCCCACAGCTGTCAGGTGCCCCGCAAGGAATGGCTTCAGACAATTCCTAATGGACGTCAGGCCGCTGAAAGTTGGTACCGACAATTTAGCATCAATTAGCACTAATTGGTCAGTCTCCCAGGGTGAGCCTGTCACGAGAAAGTAAGCCAGCATTGGGATTAAAGCAGTCAATGTCCTGCTGAGGCTAGTGGCTGTTGTTGGACAGGCTAGAGGGAGGACTGAAGACACACTCAAAAAGCTGGAGTAACTCCCTGGGACAGGCAGCGTCTCTGGGGAGAAGGAATGGGTGACGTTTCGGGTTGAGACCCTTCTTCAGAGAGACTAACCCTGCATCTGATGCCTGGCCTCTAAGCCCCTGTCCCACTGTACGATGTAATTCACAAGTTTTTCCCCTGATTCGAACTCGGAGAATGTCTGTAGCGGGTTCGTAGGAGCTTGTGGATGTCTCGTAGCGGCTCGTACGAGTAAAAAGTAAGAATTTCTTTCACCACAAGTTTTTTTTTACTCATGGACATTTTTTGGAGGGATGAAAAAACGTCACGAGTTTACCGGATGTCCCGAGTACCTACCGTTAGCATTACGAGCCGCTACGAGACATCCATGAACTCCTACGGACCTGCTACGGGCCTTCTCCGAGTTCGAATCAGGGGGAAACTCGGGAGAACTCGTGAATTACCTCATACAGTGGGACAGGGGCCAACAGGGCATCATTTGATGGCAAAAGCAAAATGAAAGCATCACGGTGGCGCAGCGGTAGATTTGCTGCCTTGCTGCGCCAGAGACGCCGGTTTGATCCCGACTACGTGCGCTGTCTGCGCGGAGTTTGCACGCTCCCCCCCCTCTATGACCGCGTGGGTTTTCTCCAATTTCCACTGAAGACATGCAGTGTGTGGGATGGAACCAGTGCACACTAGAGGCGACCAATGGATGGCACGGACGCAGTGGGCCGAAGGGCCTGTTTCCACACTGTATCTCTAAGCTAAATACACCAAGAACTCGGGTTGTTCCGGTTTCTTTCCACACTCTAAAGATGAATAGGTTTGGAGGTTAAATTATAAAATTATCCCTTGTGTGTAGGATAGTGGTAAGGGTTCAGGGGGGGGTTCAGTTTACAATTAATGATGCAGTATACAGAACTATTTTCATATTAAAACATTTTCCAATAACTTACATTATTGTCTATAAAATTATACAGTGTTGATGTCTTTATTTCTATACCTAATCCATTTTTCCCATTTTCTATTAAACTCGTCTTCTTTCACTCTTAGAGAATATGTCATTTTCTCCGTGACAGATATTTCCTGTACTATGTCTAACCATTGTCTAAATCTGGGTGTGTCCGCTCCAAGCCAGTTTCTTGTAATGGCCTTTCTGCCAGCTGTGAGTAGGATTTTAACCAAATAATGCTCTTCCTTCAGCACCACTGTATTTATATTACCCAGGTATAAAATGGAACACTTCTTGCAGACTGTATATCCTAATACCTCCGTTAATTCTGAATTCACTCTCGCCCAAAATGGTTCTATTTTTGGGCAACTCCAGAAGATATGTGCATTGTTTGCGTCTGTTTGACCACATTGCCTCCAGCATGTTTGCTGCCTTAGAATGTGCTTGCTTTTTATGTTAGGCGTAATAAAGAAACAAATCAATTTTTTCCAATTAAATTCTCTCCAATTTTGTGAATTAGTGGATGTCTGTAGTGTTACACACATATGATGCCATTCTTCTTCTGAGAATGTGATGTTCAATTCCTTTTCCCACTTACATTTTACATAAAATGTTGTTTTAGCTTGACATTCCATTAAACTATGATAAAGTTTAGAAATAATCCTTAATGTGTTTTGATGATACGCACTAACTATCACTTCTATCACTGGATTCTTTTCTTCTAGTGCCTCCCTTTTTACCATTTTATTATAATAATCTCTCCGTTGGAGGTATCTAAACAAGTCTTGGTTCCGAAGTGCAAATCTATCCTTCAAATCTTGAAACCTTTTTAGGTTTCCGTTTTCAGTAACAGTACAAAATGCAGTCATTCCTTTCTTCATCCACTCTTTAAATGTTGAGTCATACATCCCTGGTTTAAATTAATTATCCAAAGCTATCCATCTTAAAACCTTTTGTCCTTTATTCAGTTGAAGTTGTCTGGTAAGAGTGAACCAGGTTTCTAAAGTAAATATCGTTATTGGATCGATTATACTCCTGATATGTCCAGGAAGCGGTTTTTCTCCCAAAAGCGTTTGGATGTGGAAGTCAGGGATATATGTCTCAATCTCTTTCCACCTAGCTATATAGCTGTCCTCACACCAATTAATTAGTGGTCAAAGTTGGGCTGCATAGAAATATATCCTAAAATTTGGAAGTACCATTCCACCTTTGTCCTTTGGCAACTGTAGTGTAGTGTATCGAATTCTGGCCCTCTTTCCTCCCCAAATAAATCTAGATATTAATTTATCCCATTCCGTGAATTGTTTTAATGGTACCTCAATTGGCAGAGATTGAAACAAGTACAATAGCCTTGACAAAATATTCATTTTCACCACATTTATCCATTGGGTACGTGGACCATCTTTCTATATCCTTTCTTATGTTTTGGTTGATGTGATTATAATTGGCCCCATACAACATTGATATATTTTTTGTCCTATGTATCCCTAGGTCCACTGAAGACATGCAGTGTGTGGGATGGAACTAGTGCACACTAGAGGCGATCAATGGATGGCACGGACGCAGTGGGCCGAAGGGCCTGTTTCCACGCTGTATCTCCAAGCTAAATACACCAAGAACTCGGGTTGTTCCGGTTTCTTTCCACACTCTAAAGATGTATAGGTTTGGAGGTTAAATTATAAAATTATCCCTCGTGTGTAGGATAGTGGTAAGGGTCAGGGTGATCGCTGGTCTGCGCAGACTCGGTGGGCTGAAGGGCCTTTATCTCTAAAGTTCTAAG
The DNA here is from genome assembly GCA_963514005.1 of Raja brachyura. Next base: position 67,648,101 of record OY740790.1, on the reverse strand, counting down.
TGCACCTTGTCTCCCACTCGCCCTCCATGCTGCAAGTATAGGATTGAACAGAGCAAGGGAAGGACATTCAGACCTAAGTGCCCATGTTGGCTGACCAAAGTAGTCATTGAGTCATAGTCATCCAGCATGGAAACAGGCCTTACAACCCAAATCGTCCATGACAACCAAGATATACCATCTAAGTTAGAAGATAGACACAAAAGCTGGAGTAACTCAGCAGGCCAGGAGTTGGCTAGGCCAGTCCAATTTGCCCGTATTTGGCCCATATTAACCCTTTCCCATCCATGCACCTGTCCGAGTATCTTTTGCTGCTATAGTACCTGCCTCAACTACCTCCTCTGGCAGCTTGTTCCATAATACCCACCGCCCTCTGAATGAAGGAGTTGCCCCCCCCCCCCCCCCCCCCGAGGTTCTTATCCTTGTTCCTCTCACCTTAAACTTATGCCCTCTGCTTCTTGATGCCCCTGCCCCGGGCAAAATACTTCACTCTACTCATTCCCCTCAATATTTTTATACACTTCTAAAAGTTCACCCCTCAGTCTTTTCCACTCCATGGAGTAAACTCTTCACCTGCCCAACCCCTCCTTGTAGCTCAGGCCCTTCGAGTCCTGACAACATCCTCGCAAAAGACTTCATACTTCAGAGATACAGCGCAGGAACAGCCCATCGGTGGTCGGGGCAGACTCGGAGGGCCGAAGACCCGTTTCCACGGTGTCCCTCTAAAGTCCAATGGTTTACGAAAGATACATTTGTTCCAGAGAATGCTGAATACAGCAGACTTTGCTGCCGTTAATCCAGTGCAGTCTGAATTGCCCTTTCTTCTGCAGTTCAGCAACAAAACTACCAATTAGTCCCATTGTATTGGATGAAATGAGTTCCAACTGCTAACCTTAATCCATTACATCCGGCTCGTCCCAGCTACAAGGCTGACAATTTCTGGACGTTCGACGTCCTCTTTTCAATTCTCCCTCAAGTTCCTCGCCTCTCAGCTCCGCCTCTCTTTCTTATGCCCCTGTCCCACTTAGGAAACCTGAATGGAAACCTCTGGCGACTTTGCGCCCCACCCAAGGTTTCCGTGCGGTTCCCGGAGGTTCCCGGAGGTTTTTGTCAGTCTCCATAATGGTCGAAAGTGGTTTCCGTTTTAAAATTGTTTAGTCGAAGCCGGTTGCGATGAAGGTGGTTGTCAGCGGATAAAAACCTCCGGGAACCGCACGGAAACCTTGGGTGGGGCGCAAAGTCTTCAGAGGTTTCCGTTCAGGTTTCCTAAGTGGGACAGGGGCATAACTTTCTATTTTGCTTTCTGTGCCAGATTTGACATTAATTCATCCTCGGCCATTGCTGTGTTCAATGAAGGAAGATCGGGCTTGATCCTGGAGTTCTTGTTATCACGTTAGACTCCTGGCGCTAAAGATCTTTGAACTCTGAAGTGTAGGAAAATTTAGCTCTTTGGGCTAAGGGAATCAAGGTATATGGGGAGAAAGCAGGAACAGGGTACTGATTTTGGATGATCAGCCATGATCATATTGAATGGATCGAAGGGCCGAATGGACCTGCACCTATCTTCTATGTTTCTATGTAAAATCTCCAAGGGCAACGCGGTGGCGATAGAGTGGCTGCCTCACAGCGCCAGAGACCCGGGTTGCATCCTCACCTTGGGTGCTGTCTGTGTGGAGTTTGCACTAAGGGGGGGGGGGGGTCCTCTCCTGCTCCTGTTTCCTCCCACATCCCAAAGCTGTGCGGATCTGTAGCTTTGGCAAGGACATTAGTAAATAGGGAATTAGGGGTGGGAGAGGGAGGGAATGGGGGAGTGGGGGGGGGGGGGGGGGGAAAGAGGAGAGAGAGGGGCCTGGGTTTAACTAACACAAATAGAGACTAAAGAATGTTGTCCATGTTGTCCAGGGTCGTGTAGACAGTGTTTTTCTGACTTATTGTGGATGTATGGGGTTATGGGGAGAAGGTATGAGAATGTGGTGTAGAGGGCAAGATAGATCAGCCAAGATCATAGAAACATAGAAAAATAGGTGCATGAGTAGGCCATTCGGCGCTTCGAGCCTGCACCGCCATTCAATGTGATCATGGCAGATCATCCAACGCAGTATCCCGTACCTGCCTTCTCTCCATACCCCCTGATCCCTTTAGCCACAAGTGCCACATCTTAAATATAGCCATTGAACTGGCCTCAACTACCTTCTGTGGCAGAGAATTCCAGAGACTCACCACTCTCTGTGTAAAGAATGTTTTCCTCATCTCGGTCCTAAAGGAATTCCCCCTTATCCTTAGACTGTGACCCCTTGTTCTGGACTCCCCCAACATCGGGAACAATCTTCCAGCATCTAGCTTGTCCAACCCCTTAAGGTCGGCGGAGTGGTCGAATGGCGGAGTGGACCTGATGGGCCAAGTGGCCTAATTCGGCTCCTAAGGCATGAACGTATGAACTTATAAGATATCTCCTGCTCGACACGCTGAGTTCCTCCAGTACTCGACACTTTGATCTGATTCCCTGCGACAGGTCAAAGCAAAGAGAATGTCAAGCATCCCCCCAGAGTTTTCTCTGCGAATACAAATATTACTATGTACAGAGAGGCATTAATGTTTCATTTACACCATTTGGCTCGGGTGAAAATGGGAAGCTCATCATTTCTCGCTCAATCAATGAGCATTAATAGTGATATACAACCTACGCACGCAACCAGGAATATATCACTTAGGATCAAGTCCCAACAGGACAGACAAACACCAATCCATTACATTAAACATGTCAGATAATCAATTCATGCCAGGTCTATTCTTGGGAAAATAAGCTGCTATTTACTGTTGTGTGAGATAGCAGAAAGAATTTAATGATGACCCTCTCAGAGACTTTATAATACATGTTCCAGGGACCCATTTTTCACGCTTAATATCTACCAATATACTTGACGTTGATTGTCTCAGTCACACCGGCCGTGCATCCTCAACTGGGATAGTTGTTTTTTAAAGATTCGATTTTCAGCTACATATCAATTCAAAACAGTTAATTGAACATGTTGGCTTCAAATTGTTTTGATAAAAACACAATACTCGTGATAGCATCTATAAATCACAGTGCAGCCTCAGATGAAGAAGTGTTTTGTTTATTTGTTCGCATCTCATCAGCGATAGCAGCAGAATTAGGCCATCGAGTCTACTCCGCCATTCAATCACGGCTGATCTATCTCTCCCTCCCAACCCCATTCTCCTGCCTTCTCCCCATAACTCCCTGATGCCCGTACTAATCAAGAATCCATCTGTCTCTACCTTAAAAATATCCACTAGACTTGGCCTCCACAGCCGTCTGTGGCAATGAATTCCACAGATTCATCACCCTCTGACTCAAGAATTTCCTGCTCATCTCCTCCTAAAGGTAGGGTTACACAAAAAGCTGGAGAAACTCAGACGTCTGAAGAAGGGTCTCGACCTGAAACGTCGCCTATCTCCTTCGCTCCTTAGATGCTGCTGCACCCGCTGAGTTTCTCCAGCTTTTTGTGTAACCCTCGATTCTCCAGCATCTGCAGTTCCTTCTTTAACACTCCTCCTAAAGGTACGTCCTTTTAGACTCTGCCACTTGTGGAAACATCCTCTCCACATCCACACTATCCCTGACAACGTCCAATTAATTGCACAGACAGAGCCGTGTCTGGAATAACGCTGGATCCCAGATCCGGAGACCAGGACTGGCATAGCTTTCCTATTCCCATTAATCTTACTGGGTACACTGGAATATTTTTTATATTTCATGTAATAAAAAGTGAAATTAAATCATATTTTGGTCTTAGTAGGAGTAATAGCCAAGGGTCTGCACAGGGTGGTGCAGCGGTAGTTGTTCCTGAGTCTGACTACGGGTGCTGTCTGTACGGAGTTTGCACATTCTCCCTGTGACCACGTGGGTTTTCTCCGGGTGCTCTGGTTTTTTCCCACACTCCTAAGATGTCCAGGTTTGTCGGTTAATTGGTTCGGTAAAAATGAAAATTATCCCTTATGGGCCTGTCCCATGTAGGCGACTTTTTAGGCGACTGCAGGAGACTATGCAGTCGCCACATGTTCGCGGGTGGTTGCCAGGGAGTCGCCTTCATGGTCGTGAAGAGTTCCCGCATTCTGGGAACTAGTGGCGGCCTCATTATGAAAAATTAGCGGCGACCAGAATGAAGCCGCCATGGAGAGTAGCGGAGAATTCTCGTGCCGTAGGTTGGTCGCCAGGAGGTCCTAGTGGGTTGCTGGGAGGTGGAAAGTTCTCGGAGGTTCTCGTAGGTTGTAGCCGGTGCTGACCGGTGAATTTCGTTGGGGGAACAAAACGTAAGCAGTGGTTTTCAGAACCAAGGATAACTGACCGGTAATGTTAAATGTCCGCCGTGCTTCACAGCCGTGTACCTCTGGCTTCATAGAAGTTGTCTCCACTCCTTGTCCCACCTCCTCCCCTCCCCACTCTCTTTTAAAGGACTTACCGTACACTAGCCGTCTTAATTACAACGCCAACCTTCCTGTTCATCGTGGTGTGTGTCTGTATCACATAGAAATTAGGTGCAGGAGTAGGCCATTCGGCCGTTCGAGCCTGCACCGCCATTCAATATGATCATGGCTGATCATCCAACTCAGTATCCCGTACCTGCCTTCTCTCCATACCCTCTGATCCCATTAGCCACAAGGGCCACATCTAACTCACTCTTAAATATAGCCAACGAACTGGCCTCAACTTCCCTTTGTGGCAGAGAGTTCCAGAGACCCACCACTCTCTGTGTGAAAAAAGTCCTTCTCATCTCGGTCCTAAAGGATTTCCCCCTTATCCTTGTCCTGGACCTCCCCAACATCGGGAACAATCTTCCTGCATCTAGCCTGTCCAAGCCCTTAAGAATTTTGTAAGTTTCTATAAGATCCCCTCTCAATCTCCTAAATTCTAGAGAGTATAAACCGATTCTAGAGAGTATAAACCAACAAACCAAGTATAAACGGCACCTTGGCTTTGCACTGTGGGAATTTCAGACACACAAGGGCTCCCCCCACTTCCTGTCACCCCCGCCTTTGCTCTGTGTGTGTGTGTGTGTGTGTGTTCCACTCTGACAGTCACCGTTCCAATTGCCCTTTTTTCAGGCGACTGCCGGCAACTTGACAGTCACCGGCAGTCCGCTGCAAAAATCTCCTAAGTGGGACAGGCCCATTAGTCTGAGGGATAGTGTTAGTGTACGGGGCGATCACTGGCTGGTGTGGACTCAGTGGGCCAAGGGGCCTGTTTTCATGCCATATTTATAAAGTCTAAATCTACATCTGGTTTAGTTTAGGAAAGAACTGCAGATGCTGGTTTAAATCGAAGGTAGACACAAAATGCTGGAGTAACTCAGCGGGTCAGGCAGCATCTCTGGAGAGAAAGAATATCTGGTTTAGTTTAGTTTAGTTTAGTTTGAGCGCGGAAACAGGACCTTCGGCCCACCAAGTCCGCGCCAACCAGCGATCTCCGCACATTAACACGATGCTACAGACTAGGGGATCATTTACATTTCAGCAACTCTACCGCTGTGCCACAATTTCCTACACACAGCAGGGACAATTTACATTTATACCAAGCCAATTAGCCTATAAACATGTACGCCTTTGGAGTGTGGGCGGAAACCAGAGCTTCCCAGAGAAAATACACGGAGGTCACAGGGAAAACATACAAATTCCGTACCGACAGCACCGTAGTCAGGATGCCTTACTGCGCTTACAGCGCCAGAGACCCGGGTTCAATCCTAGCTACGGGTGCTGTCTGTACGGAGTTTGCACGTTCTCCCCGTGATCTGCATGGGTTTTCTCAGAGAACTTCGGTTTTCTCCCACGCTCCAAAGCCTTGCAGCTTTATAGGTTAATTGGCTTGGTATAAATTAAAAATTGTCCCTAGGATAAGATAGTGTTAATGTGCGGCGATCGCTGGTCGGTGCGGACTCGGTGGGCCGAAGGGCCACTGTATGTCTAAACTAAACTAGTTTCCTTCAGTAAGGTACGAGGTTGTGAAATGTTGCTATATTTGTGTGTGTTCTCTACTTTCTTCCCTTCCAATGGCCGCATTGACCGGCTTCTCATGTTACTAACGGCCTTGTAAGTATCAACAAGCACCAAGGCTAGACTGGTTGCATTTACTACAACTTGTTTTGTTCTCAATTGAATCATACAAAAGCCTCCTTGGTTCTTAGATGCATTCATCACTTTCAAGAACCATGTATGTCGGTAAAATACAATTTGCCATTGCCCTCTGAATTCTGGATGGGGCCAGCCAACAGTGAACTAATAATGGACAGACCATCTCTTTATCAAAAGCAAGTAACCATATAACAATTACAACACGGATACAGGCCTTCTCGGCCTTTCCAGTCCGTGCCGACCATTTATTTTCCCCTAGTCCCATCTACCTGCACTCAGACCATACCCCTCCATTCCCTTCCCGTCCATATACCTATCCACTTTCTTTTAAATGTTAAAATCGATCCTGCCTCCACCACTTCTGCAGGAAGATCATTCCACACAGCCACCACTCTCTGAGTAAAGAAGTTCCCCCTCATGTTACCCCTAAACTTCTGTCCCTTAATTCTCATGTCATGCCCTCTTGTTGGAATCTTTCCTATCCTCAATGGGAAAAGCTTATCCACGTCAACTCTGTCTATCCCTTTCATCATTTTAAAGACCTCAATCAAGTCCCCCCTTAACCTTCTGCGCTCCAAAGAATAAAGACCTAACTTGTTCAACCTTTCTCTGTAACTTAGTTGCTGGAACCCAGGCAACATTCTAGTAAATCTCCTCTGTACTCTCTCTATTTTGTCGACATCCTTCCTATAATTAGGCGACCAAAATTGTACACCATACTCCAGAATTGGTCTCACCAATGCCTTATATTGTAGGAAGGAACTGCATATGCTGGTTTATACCAAACATAGACACACAATGCTGGAGTAACTCAGTGGGCCAGGCAGCATCTCTGGGGAAACGAAATAGGTGATAATTCGAGTCAAAACCCTTCTTCAAAGCCCTTCAAAACCCTTATTGCGTACAGTTTTGGTCTCCAAATCTGAGGAAAGACATCCTTGCCATAGAGGGGGTACAGAGAAGATACACCAGACTGATTCCTGGGATGTCAGGACTTTCATATGAGGAAAGATTGGATAGACTCGGCTTGTACTCGCTGGAACTTAGAAGATTGAGGTGGGATCTTATAGAAACTTACAAAATTCGTAAGGGGTTGGACAAGCTGGATGCTGGAAGATTGTTCCCGATGTTGGGGGAGTCCAGAACAAGGGGTCACAGTCTAAGGATAAGGGGGAATTCCTTTAGGACCGAGATGAGGAAAACATTCTTTACACAGAGAGTGGTGAGTCTCTGGAATTCTCTGCCACAGAAGGTAGTTGAGGCCAGTTCATTGGCTATATTTAAGAGGGCATTAGATGTGGCCCTTGTGGCTGAAGGGATCAGGGGGTATGGAGAGAAGGCAGGTACGGGATACTGAGTTGGATGATCAGCCATGATCATATTGAATGGCGGTGCAGGCTCGAAGGGCCGAATGGCCTACTCCTGCACCTATTTTTCTATGTTTCTATGTTTCAGACTTCAGGTGGACTCAGCCTGAAGAAGGGTTCTGACCCGGAAGGTCACCTGTTCCTTTTCTCCACAGATGCTGCCTGACCCGCCGAGCAACTCTAGCATTTTGTGTCTACCTATTACAAAATATTTGATACCCATCTTAGATATCCAGCAGGGTCTGAAGTAAGTAGGGTTCCGACCTGAAGCGTCATCAATCCGTGTCCTGGGCCTCCTCCATGGCCAGAGTGAGCACCACCGGAAATTGGAGGAGCAGCACCTCATATTCCGCTCGGGCAGTTTATACCCCGGCGGCATGAACATTGACTTCTCCAATTTCCAGTGGCCCTTGCTCTCTCCTCCCCTTCTGAGCTCTCCCTCAGCCCTCTGGCTCCTCCTCTTCCTTTCTTCTTCCCGCCCCCCCCCCCCCCCCCCACCCTACATCAGTCTGAAGACGGGTTTCCGCCCGAAACGTTGCCCATTTCCTTCGCTCCATACATGCTGCCTCACCCGCTGAGTTTCTCCAGCTCTTTTGTCTACCTTCGATTTACCAGCATCTGCAGTTCCTTCTTGAACCAACCGCGTTCTCCAGAGATGCTGCCTGATCAAGTGTTAGTCCAGCATTTGTTTTTTTAAGTAAACCAGCATCTGCAGTTCCCTCTGTTTCGAGGGGTAATTAACCATGTTATTTATTTTAAAGCACAGAAGCTCACTGAGACAGCGCCATACGCCTTTTGTACAGCAGATTGTGGAGCTTGGTAGAAATCACAGCAAATCAATGCTGAATTGGAAGCGTCAGATGCACAGCAAGGAATGGATCAAGTCAATTCCATCTTCTTTTATACTTCCATTGTATTCAGTACACAAATGCATTACAAACCACAGCACTATTGAGCTAAAAAAGCACTGGGCATTCTTACTGCGACCAAGCCAATAATCATTTGTTTAGTTTAGTTTAGAGAAACAGCGCGGAAACAGGCCCTTCGGCCCACCCAGTCCGCATCGACCAGCAATCCCCGCACATCAACGCTATCCTACACACACTAGGGATAATTTACATTTACACCAAAGCCAATTAACCTACAAACCTGCACGTCTTTGGAGTGTGGGAGGAAACCGAAGATCTCAGAGAAAACCCACGCAGGCCACGGGAGAATGTACAAACTCCGTACAGACAAGCACCCGTGGTCAGGATCGAACCCGGGTCTCTGGCGCTGTAAGGCAGCAACTCTACCGCTGCGCCACCGTGCCGCCCCGTGACAACCTTCCCTTGACAATTCAGCTTCCTTCAATTTTCCGCCTGACAAAGATCCAGTCTGTTACTTTGGTAAGGCACCGATCGGTAAAACTAATGAGGACAGCAATGGCCGTCTGGGGATAGTGTTGGCCGGTATTATCTGCCATTCCCAGGTAGGCAACGGCTGGAGGACCGCAGAAGCCTGGGCCTCACCTGGATCGGTCACTGCTCACAAGAACTAGAGCGCAGAATGGACTTTGAAAATGGCGCCTAAACCTCACACCTCTTGTATCGCCTAAACCTGACACCTCTTGCTCAGCGGACTATTCCTAGCAACCTAGCGGACTATTCCACAACTAGAGAGCAGTCATAAACTACTATCTACCTCATTGATGTCCTTCGATCTACCCTTGTTCAGACTTTGCTGGCTTTTCACACTGTCCTGACTCACCTGGAAAGACAGGGCACCTACGTGAAGATGCTCTTCATTGACTATAGCTCTGCCTTCAATACGGTCATCCCCACCAAGCTCACCACCAAACTCCACCAGCTAGGCCTCAGCTCACTGATATGCGATTGGATCCTGAATTTTCTGACAGAGCGACCGCAGGCAGTGAGACTGGGGCCGCACCTGTCCTCCACTATCACCCTGAGCACCGACACACCACAGGGCTGTGTACTGAACTCCTACTCCCTCTTCACTCACGACTATGTTCCTGAATTCGACACCAACACCATTGTCAAGTTCGCAGACGACACAACGGTGATCGGGCTGATCACCAACGGTGATGAAACAAACTACAGAGCTGAGGTGCAGCACCTGGCGGGCTGGTGCTCACGAAACAACTTGTCACCAAGGAGCTGATTATCGGCTTCAGGAGGTCACAGAATGGGGAATACGCCCCAATCTCCATCTATGGGGACAGTGTGGAGAGGGTGTCCAGCTTAAGTTTCTGGGCACTCACATCTCAGAGGACCTCACGCTGGGCAAAAAGGCACAGCAACGACTGTTCTTCCTAAGAACATTGAAAAAGACTGGTCTGCCCCAACAGCTGCTGACGACCTTCTACCGCTGCACCACAGAGAGCATACTAACGTATGGCATCTCTGTGTGGTATCCCAGCTGCACGGAGGCGGAGAGGAGAGCTCTTCAGTGCGTCGTCCACAGATTATTGGGACACCGCTACCAGCCTTGGAGGGCATCTACTACACACGGTGCCTCAGGAAGGCCGTCAGCATCAATAAAGACTCCTCTCCATATAACATATAACCATATAACCATATAACAATTACAGCACGGAAACAGGCCTTCTCGGCCCTTCCAGTCCGTGCCGACCATTTATTTTCCCCTAGTCCCATCTACCTGCACTCAGACCATACCCCTCCATTCCCTTCCCGTCCATATACCTATCCACTTTACTTTTAAATGTTAAAATCGATCCTGCCTCCACCACTTCTGCTGGAAGATCATTCCACACAGCCACCACTCTCTGAGTAACGACATTCCCCCTCATGTTACCCCTAAACTTCTGTCCCTTAATTCTCATGTCGTGCCCTCTTGTCTTTCCGCTCTCACCCTTGTAATGGACTGTTCGAACTACTCCCTTCCGGCAGACGTTACAAGGCCTTTTACGCCCGCACCTCCAGACTCAGGAACAGCTTCATTCCCAGAGCTATAGCGGCTCTGAACCGGCCGTGCTGAGTGTCCCCCACCCCCATGGACTGTCTCCCTCGGATGGTCACGTCGCACAGACACATCTGCACTTTAGTCTGTTTTGACTGTTTTACTAATGTTCTTCTCACAAACCTTGTTCTCGGGGTATCTAAACATAAATGTTATTAGTCGTTTAAGTTATGACATCGGATGGAAGTTGCAAACCAAATCTCGTTGCACTTATGTGTAATGACAATAAAAGATGTTATTACTGTTATTATTTACCTTGTACTCAACATTGTTCCCTTATCATGTATCTGTACACTGTAAACGGCTTGTTTGTCATCATGTATTGTCTTTCCGCTGGCTGTTGCCTCTAACGCGTAACAAAGGCGTTTCACTGTACCTCGCTACACGCGGCAATGAACTAAACCGAACCAGTGCCATGAGTATGTGTGGGAAGGAACTGCAGGAGCTGGTTTAAACCGAAGAAAGACACTAAAGTACAGGGGGCGGTGACTGTCGAAGGTGAGCGTGAAGGGACTGCGTTTACCTGCTGCGTTACGATGCTGATGTAGCCGGGAAGGTCCCGAGGCTGCTGGCTGCCGTTGGCGTGTATGTAAACGCTTGCCGTGCCGACAATCCCATCCTGGCCAGGGTAAGGCTGAAGCAGCAGCAAGGAGAAGTCCTGTGCATACTGAACCACAGCTATGAAGAGTGACACCACCAGGGTCAAAATCAGCACCAGAATCAACTTTCTCTGCAAGGTCGAAATGGGAGAGAAAAGGAAGATTTAATAGGAACGTGTGGAGAAACCTTTTTTTCATAAGGGTGGTGGGTGTATGGAACGAGCTGCCGGAGGAGGTAGTTGAGGCAGGTAGTAATAGACAATAGACAATAGGTGCAGGTGTAGGCCATTCGGCCCTTTGAGCCAGCACCGCCATTCAATGTGATCATGAGGCTGATCATCCCCAATCAATACCCCGTTCCTGCCTTCTCCCCATATCCCCTGACTCCACTATCTTTAAGAGTCCTATCTAGCTCTCTCTTGAAAGTATCCAGAGAACCGGCCTCCACCGCCGTCTGAGGCAGAGAATTCCACAGACTCACAACTCTCTGTGTGAAAAAGTGTTTCCTCATCTCCATTCTAATTGGCTTACCCCTTATTCGTAAACTGTGGCCCCTGGTTCTGGACTCCCCCAACATCGAGAGCATGTTCCCTGCCTCAAGCGTGTACAAACCCTTAATAATCTTATATGTTTCAATAAGATCCCCTCTTATCCTTCTAAATTTCAGCTTATACAAGCACAGCCGCTCCATCCTCTCAGCATATGACTGTCCCGCCATCCCGGGAATTAACCTTGTAAACCTAAGCTGCACTCCCTCAATAGCAAGAATGTCCTTCCTCAAATTAGGGGACCATAACTGCACATAATACTCCAGGTGTGGTCGCACTAGGGCCCCATACAACTGCAGAAGGACCTCTTTGCTCCTATACTCAACTCCTCGTGTTGTGAAGGCCAACATGCCATTTGCTTTCTTCACTGCCTGCTGTACCTGCATGCTTACTTTAATTGACTGATGAACAATGACACCCCAGATCCCGTTGTACTTCCCCTTTTCCCAAATTGACACCATTTAGATAATAATCTGCCTTCCTGTTTTTGCTTCCAAAGTGGATGACCTCACATTTATCCACATTAAACTGCATCTGCTCACTCCCCCAACCTGTCCAAGTCACCCTGCATTCTTATAGCATCCTCCTCACAGTTCACACCGCCACCAACAACGTTTGGACAGGTACATGGATAGGACATGTTTAGAGGGATATGGGCCAAACGTAGGCAGGTGTGACTAGTGTAGATGGGCCTGTTGGCCGGTGTGGGCAAGTTGGTCCAAGAAGACTATTTCCATGCTGTATCATTCCATGACTCTATCATTCACAACAGGCACACTAGGCCTAGGTGCAGTGATAAGCAGACACGATGAACATAATTTTGATCCACCACAATGCAGTTATCCGTTTCAACAAAGTGCCTCACCTTCTCAATGGATGCTTCCAGAAACTACCAGCACTGTCTACAAGCTGAGAGTGAATGTAAAAATCTCACACCCACACTTTTCCCACGGCTCTGCAATCTGATGTGTTTTCCAGTAACATTCATGGCTCTAATATTATCAAGATATTACTCCCAAAATATTAAGGACAGAGGAGTTAATGTTACTGTGCATCTCCAACCACTTGGGCTCAATCCTGATCTGTACGGAGTGGAGGAACTGCAGATGCTGGAATGTTGCGATAAAACTCAAAGTGCTGGAGTAACCACACAAGGCTGTGGAGGCCAAGTCAATGGATATTTTTAAAACAGAGAGAGATTCTTGAGCGGTACGGGTGTTGGGCATTATGTGGAGAAGGCAGGAGAATGGGGTTGAGGGAGAGATAGATCAGCCGTGATTGAATGGCAGAGTAGACTTGATGGGCCGAATGGCCCAAATGTGCTCCTATCACTTACGAACGTAGTACCTCAGCGGTCAGGCAGCATCTCTGGAGACTTGGCCTCCACAGCCTTCGGTGGCAATCAATTCCACAGATTCAGTACCATCTGACAAAAGACATTCTCCTCATCTACTTCCTAAAGGAACGTCCTTTATTTCTGAGGCTGCGACCTCTGGTCCTAGACTCTCCCACTAGTGGAAACATCCTCTCCACTTCTACTCGATCCAGGCCTTTAAGTAACGAGCAGAGCAGAGAGTCTGAAGAAGGGTCTCGAACGCGAAACATCACCTGTTCATTTTCTCCAGAGATGCTGCCTGACCCGCTGAATTACTCCAGCCTTTTGTGTCTACCTTCGGTTTAAACCAGTATCTGCAGTTCCTTCCTACACAGAACCTCTTTGCCCATCCATATCCCTTTGGTTAGATGGCCTGTGGGGAAGTTAGTGTGTTGGCACTCTCACAACGGAACAAACACAAATTCCAATCTAACGTGCCACTGTGTGTTAAAGGTTGCTTGCTTTTAAACACTTGGACATTTATGCTCATAAGTTATAGAAACATAGAAATTAGGTGCAGGAGTAGGCCATTCGGCCCTTCGAGCCTGCACCACCATTCCCTTTAGCCACAAGGGCCACATCTAACTCCCTCTTAAATATAGCCAATGAACTGGCCTCAACTACCCTCTGGGGCAGAGAGTTCCAGAGACCCACCACTCTCTGTGTGAAAAAAGTCTTTCTCATCTCGGTCTTAAAGGATTTCCCCCTTATCCTTAAGCTGTGACCCCTTGTCCTGGACCTCCCCAACATCGGGAACAATCTTCCTGCATCTAGCCTGTCCAACCCCTTATAAGAGCAGAATCAGGCCATTCGGCCCATCAAGTGTACTCCGCCATTCAACCATGGCTGATCTATCTTTCCCTCCCAACCCCATTCCTCTGCCTTCTCCACATAACCTTGACACCCGCACTAATCAAGAAATGTATTAATTGCTTCTGTGGGCTGTCTGTACATTTCTTTTTGCTTTACTTAGTGTAGTAGAGTTTGGCTCGATTGTACTTAGGTATAGGATAATCCGATTTGCACTTTTAGACTAGAGATGCATTGCAGAAACAGGCCCTTCGGCCTACTGAGGCCGTGCCAACCAGCGATCCCCATTACAATGGCACACACTATACACCAGAGACAATTAACAACTTTCAACAAAGACAATTAACCCACAAACCTGCACGTCTTTGGAGTGTGGGAGTTAACCAGAGGACCCGGAGAAAACCCACGCGGTCACAGGGGGAACGTACAAAAATTCCGAACACACAGTATCCGTAGTCAGGATCGAACCCAGGTCTCTGGCGCTGCAAGGCAGCAACTCTACCGCTGGGCCACCGTGCCTCCCCTATGTCCCCTCTGTATTGTCCTACAATCTGCAATACTGTTCCCAACTAGTGTTCCTCAGTGGGAGATTTTAGTTTAGTTTACTTTAGTTTGGTTTAGAAACAAAGTGCGGAAACAGGCCCTTCGGCCCACTGGATCCGGGCCGACCAGCGATCCCCGCACATTAACACCATCCTACACACACCACAGACAATTTTTACATTTACACCAAGCCAATTAACCTACAAGCCTGTACGCCTTTGGAGCGCGGGAGGAAACCGGAGACCTCGGAGAAAGCCCACGCGGGTCACGGGGAGAACGTACAAACTCCGGCGCTGCATTCGCTGTAAGGCAGCAACTCTACCGCTGCGCCACCGTGAATATGCGGAGCGAGTACAATAACTACACAACACGGCTTGGACCTGACATTCATAGCAAGTGGCCCCTTTCATCATCTTGTGCGATGAATGGATAAAGGCTTGAGGTAATCCACCAGAATAAGCGGCCTAGTTCAGAGGACGGTGAATATTCACAGCGGTAGTGTAATTGGAATTACTTGCTGGGGAAGGCACAAATTAATCTCTGTATAATGAAATCTAAAAGCACATCAGCAAGGAAGCTTTGGCTGGAGAGCTTGTGAAGGATGGATAAATGAGTTGATTGCGAGGCACGGTAAACACGCACCCATAATGCGGGCAAGGAACATTTTTCTGCGCTGCAACTCAATCTTTAGTTTGCGCTTTAGAGAATACGGCATGGAAACAGGCCCTTCGGCCCGCTGAGTCCCCATCGAACACAGGGAGTTGTGTGTCTGTGGAATTCTCTGCCTCAGAGGCCGGTGGAGGCCGGTTCCCCAGATGCTTTCAATAGAGAGCTAGATAGGGCTCTTAAAGATAGCGGAGTCAAGGGATATGGGGAGAAGGCAGAAATGGGTTAAAGCCCTGTCCCAAGGTACGAGTTCATGCCCCGATTCGAACTCGGAGATTTACGGTAATGGCCACTCGTCAATACTCGGGGCTCTCGTGGAAGTTGTCCATAATGTTCACGAGTCTTCCAGAGTTACCTGCCGTTAGTGAGTCTTCCCGAGTACCTGCCGTTAGCGCTAAGAGGCGTCCCCGAGCTCCGACGTATCCGCTACGTTCAGTCTCCGTGCTTACCACGAGTTTGATTTTTTTTAAACTCGGGAGAGCTCTTGGAATGAACTCGTACCGTGGGACAGGGCTTTTACTGATTGTGGATGATCAGCCATGATCACATTGAATGGCGGTGCTGGCTCGAGGGGCTGAATGGCCTACTCTTGCACCTATTGTCCATTGTCTGTAACTAGTTCTAGGTTATCCCACTCTCTATACACTGCATCCACTCTCTACACACTGGGGTCAATTTACAGAGGGCCAATAATTTGCGGGGCGTGTTTTTAAAAATATATACACAGAGGGCCTGGAACATGCTGCCAGGGCTGGTGGTGGAAGCAGATATGAGAGCGGCCTTCAAGAGGCTTTTAGCTAGACACATGAATATGCAGGGAATGGAGGGATAAGGTGCATGTGCAGCCAGATTAGATGAGGTTATGTTGGCGTCATAGTTGGCACAGACATTATTGGCTGAAGGACCTGTTCCTGCACTCTGCTGACTTATGTTCGATGCTAACTCTTGCCTGCCTGTAGTCCAAAAGTCCATCTATCTCAGCTTTGAATACATTCAACAATTAGCCTGAACAACTCTCTGGGCAACATAGTGAGGTGGCTGCATTCCTGCTCCAGGGACCTGGATTTGATCTTAACCTCAACTGCTGTCTGTGTGGAGTTTGCATGTAGTACTGTGACTGCGTCTGTTTCCCTTCGGTTTTCTCTGTGCCCACGATGGTTTTCTCCGGGTGCTCAGGTTTCCTCCCACATTTGAAAGATATGCGGGTTTGTAGATTAATCGCCTTCTATAAGTTGTCCCTCGTGAGTAGAATAGATCTAGCGTATGGGCGATCATTGGTCAGTATGGATTTGGTGGGCCAAAGAGCCCGTTTCCATGCTGTGTCCCTAAACTAAACTAAACGGTCGGCATAGATGCCTTAGATAGAGTCACAGAGTCACACAGAGCGGAAACAGGCCCTTCGGTCCAACTTGCCCGCCGACCAACGTGTCCCAGCTATTCTACCCCTACCTGCCTGCGTTTGGCCCATATTCCTCTAAACCTGTTCCATCCATGTTCCTGTCCAATTGTTTCTTAAACGTTGCGATAGTCCCAGCCTCAACAACCTCCTCCGGCAGCTCTTTCCATACACCCACCACCCTTTGTGTGAAAAAATTACCCCTCAGATTCATAGAAACATAGAAAATAGGTGCAGGAGGAGGCCATACGGCCTTCGAGCCAGCACCGCCATCCATCGTGATCATGGCTGATCGTCCCCTATCAATAACTCATAGAAACATAGAAGGGGCCTATTTCCTATTAAATCTTTCCCCCTTCACCTTAAAGTTCGAAGGGCCTAATTCCTAATTCTCTATGACATGTATCTGTAGATAGAAGAGTGGTCTTCTACAAAGAATTCACGTGATCTGCACTTGGTCATCTGAATGCTTGAAAACTGCAGCGAGCGGTGTAAGTGAAAGATGAGTGTCAATACTTCACCCGGACAGCAAAAATCAATTCACCGCTCGCTTGTAAACTTCAATTCACCCAGCAACTGCTGCCAATTGGGCCCAGAGAGCTTCATATCTCAACCGCCCATCGAGAGGCCGAGCTCTAATCTTAAGATTATGTCCTCTTCATACCCCCAGAAGAGAAAATGATTTCTCTGTATCCAGCCTATCAAATCCTTTGTTCGCTTAAAGCGCTGATCGATTTGTCCCAAAATTGCCTGTCATAATCTTTTCATCCAATATCCACACCCTCTCTTTGCAAAAAAAAAAAAAAAAAAAAAAATGAAGTCTTGAAATTGCCAAGTGGCTGAGCTGATGGAAAACGAGCTTCTGATCTGTTGCACCGTATCCTAGATTTCGTACTTAAAGCGGATCACAACTCTGTTTGTTCTTAAACACAAACATCACAGATCTTTTAATCTGCGCTTTGTGGAGTTGCAGGCATGATTGGAGAGAGAGAGAAAGAAAATAATCACATAAGAATTTGCGTTTTGGATTTTTTTTCTGCAATGTATTAGCAACATTGGTTTATCAGCCAGCTGCAGAGGGCAGTCTCACCGAGCTTCAGTGTTTACCAAAATCAAGCTGAGCGTCGAAGTCCAATAAAGCAGCACCGTGCTGATTATAAAATTTAATTAACGCGATCCCTCAAGAATTGGATCTAACGGACCATCGTTACTTGTGTAGGAAGGAACTGCAGACGCCGGTTTACACCGAAGATAGACACAAAAGGCATAGAGTAACTCAGCGGGACATAGAAAATAGGTGCAGGAGTAGGCCATTCGGCCCTTCGAGCCTGCAACAGGCAGCAACTCTGGAGGGGAGGTGGAATGGGCGACGTTTCAGGTCGAGACCCTTCTTCAGACTGCAAAGTTACTGTTAGGAATTGGATCGCGAACCAAGACCAGTTGTGAAATGGATCCGCTTACACGATACATCACTCGGATATTAACCCTGCATTCCCTGGAGTTTGTTTTTAAATCACCATTTAACATAGATGATCGAACATAGAACAATACAGCAACCCTGCACCTTCCCCACAGCCAACAATGGACCATTGTGGGCTCCGCATTTCCTTGATCATCGCTACTGGCTTTGATCTGTCTTTTCGTATTTCTTTAATTAATTTGCTCTTTGCGCCTTTTCATATCTCTCGGTTCCCTCCTCCCCTGACTCTCAGTCTGAACAAGGGTCTCGACCCAAAACGTCTCCTATTCCTTTACTCCAGAGATGCTGCCTGATCCGCTGTGTTACTCCAGCTTTTTGTGTCGACCTTCAGCATGACAACAGGCTCTACAGCTTGTTCTAGTGCTGAATGGGATCAAGAGGGTGGGATGGATCAGCCATGATTGATTGGCGGAGTAGACTTGATGGGCCGAATGGCCTAATTCTGCCCCTATCACGTGATATGCAGGGAGTGGTGGGGTGTGAACTATGTACAGGCAGATGAGACTAGTTTAGTCTGGTATCATTTTTGGCACAGACATTGTGGGTCAAAGGGCCTGTTCCTGTGCTGTACTGTTCAATGTTCTATCTTGGCCAATATTGTCTCCTCCTTCAACACCTAAAAGCAGATTACTTGGATGATTTCAATAGACAATAGACAATGGGTGCAGGAGTAGGCCATTCGGCCCTTCGAGCCAGCACCGCCATTCACTGTGATCATGGCTGATCATCCACAATCAGTACCCCGTTCCTGCCTTCTCCCCATATCCCTTGACTCCGCTATATTTAAGAGCTCTATCCAACTCTCTCTTGAAAGCATCCAGAGAATTGGCCTCTACTGCCTTCTGAGGCAAAGAATTCCACAGATTCACAACTCTCTGGGTGAAAAAGAGAGTTCTAAATGGCCTACCCCATATTCTCAAACTGTGATTTCACTGGAGAAAAAGTCAAACGTAGATAGGGTAGACAGTCAGAATCTTTTTCTCAGGATGGTAAATACTACAGGGCAGATCTTTCAGGTGTGTGGGCCTGAGTTTGCAGGGGATGAGCTGGGGCAGGTTTTATTTTTACACAGAGTGGGGCTGAGTGCCTGGAAACCACTGTTGGTGGCAGAGGATTTTGGATACGCACGTGGATAAGCAGTGAATAGAATAGCCGCTGCGGCAGAAGCCTCCCGACGAGGCGGGGCCAGTCGACGATGGCGCCAGTCGGCAGACGAGGACGGACCACGCGGAGTGAGGACGCCGCTGCCGGGGGAAGGAATAAAGGGGGACACGGCGTGGGGGGGGGTCACAAGTTATAGGAGTAGAATTAGGCCATTCGACCCATTGAGTCCACTCCGCCATTCAACCATTGCTGATCCCTGCCTTCCTGCCTTTCCCCAATAACCCTCGACACTCGTTCTAGTCACAAATTTGTTTACCTCTGCCTGTGAGGGAGGAGGAAGGACAACGGACAATGGAGGACCTGGCATGGGGGGACGGACGACTGTGGGGGGGGGGGGGGACACAACAAAAGGGGACCAGGTCTGGGTACTGCGTAGCTTTGACAATGCCCTTATGTGCCGCATGCCTTGGGTATACGAGTAAAAATTGTGACAGTGACTTGTCACAATAAAGTATTCAATTCATTCATTCATTTAACATTGATCTTCTTCTTGCGTATGGTGTACACAAACTAAAGTTGTAGATCAACATGTTCTATTTGATCTTATTTGCTTGTGCACGCCGGGTCGATTGCATTAGTCCTTGTGATTGGAACAGTGCAGTGCAGGTTCACGAGATTGATCCCTGGGATGGCTGGACTGTCATATGAGCAAAGATAGAAAAGACTATGGCTTGTATTCACTGGAGTTTAGAAGGATGAGGGGAGATCTTATACAAACATATAACATTATAAAAGGACCCAAACATTAAAAAATGTTCCCAATGTTTCCACTAGTAGGAGAGTCTAGGACTAGAGGTCATCGCCTCAGCATTAAAGGACGTTCTTTTAGGAAGGAGATGAAGAGGAATTTATTCTTTGGAGCGCAGAAGGTAAGGGGGGGACTTGAGGAGGAGACCTCATCATTTTAAAGACCTCATCACTTTAAAGACCTTTAAAAATGATGAAAGGGATAGACAGAGTTGACGTGGATAAGCTTTTCCCATTGAGGGTAGGGAAGATTCAAACAAGACGGCATGACATGAGAATTAAGGGACAGAAGCTTAGGGGTAACATGAGGGGGAACTTCTTCACTCAGAGAGTGGTGGCTGTGTGGAATGATCTTCCAGCAGAAGTGGTGGAGGCAGGATCGATTTTAACATTTAAAAGTAAAGTGGATAGGTATATGGACAGGAAGGGAATGGAGGGGTATGGTCTGAGTGCAGGTAGATGGGACTAGGGGAAAATAAATGGTCGGCACGGACTGGAAGGGCCGAGAAGGCCTGTTTCCGTGCTGCAATTGTTATATGGTTATAATGTTGGGCGAGTCCAGAACCAGGGGCCACAGTCTCAGAATAATGGGGAGGTCATTTAAGACTGAGGTGAGAAAAAACGTTTTCACCCAGAGGGTTGTGAATTTATGGAATTCTCCACCACAGAGGGCAGTGGAGGCCAAATCACCGGATGGATTTAAGAGAGAGTTAGATAGAGCTCTAGGGGCTAGTGCAATCAAGGGATATGGGGAGAAGGCAGGCACGGGTTATTGATAGGGGACGATCAGCCATGATCATAATGAATGGCGGTGCTGACTCGAAGGGCCGAATGGGCTCCTCCTGCACCTATTTTCTATGTTTCTATTACAATCACGTGAAGGTTGTAATCTCCCACCCCATTTAACATTGATTGTGTACAGACAGATCTGTAACCCGCACAGATATTGTGAGCTGACGTCAGCGTGGGCTTGGTGGGCTAAAGGGCATGTTACTGTGCTGTGTAACTTTCAGTTATCTTCCCTGTACAAACTGGGAGTAAAAAATTACCCGGGGCTTTAACACAAATGTTAACCCATTTTCGTGCAAAGGCCCTAAACTGTGGACACTTCCACGGAGGTCCTTCAGTTTTATAAACAATAACTTTATTTACTGATTTACAACGTCGTACTCGTAACAGTGTTAAATAGAGATGCAAGGACCTGCAGAATCTCGAGGAACAATAAGAAGTGCTGGAGGAAGTCAGTGGGTCGGGCAGCATCTGTGGAGGGAATGGACAGATGATGTCTCGGGTCAGTACCCTTTCTCAGACCGATTTTAAAGTCAGTCTGAAGGGGGATCCCGACCTGAGATGCCGTCTGTCCATTCCCTCCACAGATGCTGCCTGACCCGCCGCGTCCCTCCAGCACTTCTGATTTATGCTCACTGTTACATTGAGACCTCGTGTCTTGTTCTCTCTGTCTGGAAATAACTGTCAGGTCTTGGTCAGCACACGTTCCGACAGTCTGTGCGTGTAAAGGGCCTGTCCTACAAGCATGCAACTCTATGCGATGAGCGCAATCAAACTAGAAGCGGGGGCCGCGCGGAGGTTGGGTGATCCCCTGTACAGGGCCGTTCCCACCAGCATGCGCCTGGGTGCGGCAAGCGCGACCAAACCGGCAGCGAGGGCCGCGCGGAGGTCGGGTGAGTGGCGCAACGCGGCGCAAAGTGAGGCGAACTTGGAGCGAAGTCTAAGGTAAGTTCGCCAGGACAGAGAGGAGCACCGAGGCACACACACACACAGAGGGCCATGGAGCCACACACATAGAGGGTCACGGAGGCACCTACAGATAGGTTCACGGAGGCACGATGTCGGGGCAGTGTGTAATGCGTCGAGGCGACTGCGAGCCGACAAGTCGTTGCTGCGCGGGATAGTCAGTTTTTCAGGGCGCCGCGCGATGTCGGGATGAACTTCGCACAATTCTGCACGGCTCCGGCGATCGAAATGGGACCGGCCCCGCGACGCCGGACGGCTCAAGCGACCACGTTAGGTCGTGCTAATCGCATAGAGTTGCATGCTTGTAGGACAGGCCCTTTAGCCCTTGGGCGTGTAACGCGACAAAGACTGACAAACCCGAGCATGGAGCCCGTTTGACAAGAAATCTCCAGCTGACACCTCAGAACCCATTAATACATTCCTCTTATCAGAAAACTATTTTTTTTTCTCTGAGCGTACAAAATGTGGCTACAAAGAAGCTCTCTATTGCTCCACCACCTTCTCCAAGGCTCGCCCGGGGAACCTGCTGTGTGAAACAACAGAAATGTCTCTCAGCCAACAGCTGCTGTAGACACTGGCGTACACCATTGCTTTCAATCTACTTCAGGTCAAACAGGACAATAAATATCCATCAGGTCAAGAACAGGAAATGTAATCCCCAGCTCCTGATTTCTCCTCGGCAATCTGCCGCCAGACACCCCCACCATTGACTCCGTCTACACTTCACGCTGCCTCAGAAAAGCAGCCAACGTCCAGGATAGTCTTCTCCCATCCGGGTCATGAGTTGAATGATCAGCCATGATCATATTGAATGGCGGTGCAGGCTCAAAGGGCTACTCCTGCACCTATTTTCTATGTTCCTATGTTTCTTCTCCCTGCTATCAGAAGATACAGACGCTTGAAAACGCTCATCACCAGACTCAGGAACATCTCCCCCCCCTCCTCTGAACAGTCCTTCAAGTCATAGAGTAATGCCCCTGTCCCAGTTAGGAAACCTGAACGGAAATTCTCTGGAGACTTTGCGCCCCACCCAAGGTTTCCGTGCGGTTCCCGGAGGTTTTTGCCAGTCTCCCTAATGGTCGAAAATAGTTTCCGTTTTAAAAATCGGTAATTTTTTTAGTCGAAGCCGGTTGCGATGCTAGTTGAAGGTGGTTGCTGGAGGACAAAAACCTCCGGGATCCGCACGGAAACCTTGGGTGGGGCGCAACATCTCCAGAGGTTTCCATTCAGGTTTCCTAAGTGGGACAGGGGCATTATAGAGTGTGGAAACAGGCTCCTTGGCCCAACTTGCCCACACCAACAAACATGCCCCATCTAGACTGGTCCCATCTACACTAGTCCCGCCTGCCCACGTTTGGCCCATATCCCTCCAAAGCTGTCCTATCCATGGAGCATGGCTCATTACCAATCCCCTTTAGACAATAATTTCAAATAGAATGAGCCGTCTTACGTAACAGTATGATGAACCAGTTTGAATGCACCAATTTGAGGATGTTGCCAGGACTTGAGACCCTAAACTATAGGGAGAGGTTGGACAGACTAGGACTTTATTCCTTGGAGTGCAGGAGGATGAGTCATAGAGCCATAGGGTGATACCATGTAGAAACAGGCCCTTCGGCCCAACTTGCCCACACTGGCAAACATGCCCCATCTACACTGGTCCCATCTACACTAGTCCCGCCTGCCTACGTTAGGCCCATACCCCTCCAAACCTGTCCTATCCATGAAGTAAGAAAGTGCTGCAGATGCTCGTAAAATCAAAGGAAGACACAAAATGCTGTAGTAACTCAGCGGGACAGGCAGCATCTCTGGAGAGAAGGAATGGGTGACGTTTCGGGTCGAGACCCTTCTTCAGACCGATGTGAGGGGAGGGGGCAGGACAAAGGTAGAATGTAGGCGGAGACAGTAGGACACACGTACCTGTCTAACTGTTTCTTAAACGTTGGGACAGTCCCAGCCTCAACTAGTGGGAGCTCGTTCCCTCCGTGAGCGAGGGTGCTGTCTGATTCACCTCCACCCCATTAAGGACATTGAACTTTGTCTATGGAACTGTGGTGCTACAATGCTGAGAACAACATTCTGTATCTTTATCTTCCTTCCCCTTTGCTCTCTCTATTGTACTTGTGTTTGACGATTTTATTTATGTACAGCAATATCTCTTCTGTTTAGCTGTCATACAAAACAAAGCTTATCCCTGTACCTCGGTTCATGCGACAATAATAAACCTAAACCACTTACACATAATCCAGCCCTGTCTTCTGTTGCTTTCTGTCCTGGTAAAATAGACAATACGTGCAGGAGTAGGCCATTCGGCCCTTCGAGCCAGCACCGCCATTCAATGTGATCATTCCCAATCAGTACCCCGTTCCTGCCTTCTCCCCATATCCCCTGACTCCGCTATTTTTAAGAGCCCTATCTAGCTCTCTCTTGAAAGCACAAAGAGAACCCACCTCCACCGCCCTCTGAGGCAGAGAATTCCACAGACTCACCACTCTCTGTGAGAAAAAGTGTTTCCACGTCTCCGTTCTAAATGGCTTACTCCTTATTCTTAAACTGTGGCCCCTGTTTCTGGACTCCCACAACATCGGGAACATGTTTCCTGCCTCTAGCATGTCCAAACCCTTAACAATCTTATATGTTTCAATGAGATCCCCTCTCACCCTTCTAAACTCCAGAGTGTACAAGCCCAGCTGCTTCATCCTCTCATAGAAACATAGAAACATTGAAATTAGGTGCAGGAGTAGGCCATTCGGCCCTTTGAGCCTGCACCGCCATTCAATATGATCATGGCCAATGAGCTGGCCTCAACTACCCTCTGTGGCAGAGAGTTCCAGAGACCCACCACTCTCTGTGTGAAAAAAGTCCTTCGCATCTCGGTCCTAAAGGATTTCCCCCTTATCCTTAAGTTGTGACCCCTTGTCCTGGACCTCCCCAACATCGGGATTAATCTTCCTGCATCTAGCCTGTCCAACCCCTTAAGAATTTTGTAAGTTTCTATAAGATCCCCTCTCAATCTCCTAAATTCTAGAGAGTATAAACCGAGTCTATCCAGTCTTTCTTCATAAGACAGTCCTGACATCCCAGAAATCAGTCTGGTGAACCTTCTGTGCACTCCCTCTATGGCAATAATGTCCTTCCTCAGATTTGGAGACCAGAACTGTACAACTCTCAGCATATAACAGTCCTGACATCCCAGGAATTAACATTGTAAAACTGCGCTGCACTTCCTCAATAGCAAGAATGTCTTTCCTCAAATTAGGGGACCAAAACTGTACACAATTCTCCAGGTGTGGTCTCACTAGGGCTCTGTACAGCGGTACCATTCATGTTCTTGCCTTGCACCCACATCACTGCCCTTTCTCTTCCCTCTTTTTGTTGGCATGCTCTATATGGTTAACATCCTCCAGAGCATAAAGAGAACAAGGGCAGTAGACAGATCCTCCACCATCTACTCTCAATCCAATGGTCTTACTCAGGGAGATGGTGTCCTCCTCAGTGAGATGTCCACGTTGGGGAGATAGATGTCCATGTCAGAGGGGACAATGTCCACCTCACAGAGGGAGATAGTGTTATAAATTTATGTTCATGAGCGATAGGAGCAGATTTAGGCCATTCGGCCCATCAAGTTTACTCCTCCATTCAATCATGGCTGATCTGTCTCTGTCCCTCCTTACCCCATTCTCCAGCCTTCTCCCCATAACCCCTGATACCCGTACTAATCAAGTCTATCTCTGCCTTAAAAATATCCACTGACCTGGCCTCCACAGCCATCTGGGGCAATGAATTCCACTGATTCACCACCCTCTGACTGACATTCCTCCTCCTTCCTGAAGGAACATCCTTTAATTCTGAGTGTGACCATTTGTCCGTGACTCCCCCACTAGTGGAGACATCCTCTCCACATCCACTGTCACCGGGCCTTTCACTATTTGGTAAGCCCACCTCGGAGAGGGATAGGTCTTCCTCGGTTGAGATGGACGCCTCCTCAGTTGAGAAGGTGTCGACCTCAGATGTGACAGTGTCCCTCTATCAATTGAGAAGGTGTCCACCTTAGTGGAGATGGAGCCCTCCACGGTTGAGATGGTGTCCACCTCATATGTGATGTTGTCCACCACAGATGTGACAGGTCTCCACCTCAATTGAGATTCAGTCCTCCTCGCTTGAGATGGCGTCCTCCTCAGTTGAGACAGCATCCTCCTCAGTTGAGACAGTGTCCTCCACAGTTGAGACAGTGTCCTCCACAGTTGAGATGGCGTCCACCTCAGTTGAGATGGCGTCCTCCTCATTTGAGACAGTGTCCTCCTCACTCGAGATGGGCCCCTCCACATTTGAGACGGTGTCCTCCTCAGTTGAGATGGTGTCCACCTCCTCACAGAGATGTCCGTCTCTATCACAAGGCACTAGTGCTCCCCCACTCATGACATCCTGCCCCCAATGCAATCTCGCTGCTCCTCCTTTCCTTGCCTGTCTCACTAGTCCAGTCGTGCGTAGGAAGGAACTGCAGATGCTGGTTTACACCGAAGATAGACACAAAGTGCTGGAGTAACTCAGAGGGGTTAGGCAGCATCTCTGGAGAAAAAGGAATGGGTGACGTTTCGGGTCTGAAGAAGTCCCCTATCCTTTTTCTCCAGTGATGCTGCCTGACCCGCTGAGTTACTCCAGCACTTTGTGCCCTATCACCAGCCCAGTCCTTCAGTTCTCAGGAACATGACAGTCCGCTCACTAGTAGACCACATACACTGGGGTTCATTGTGGAAACTTGTAGCAGGTTCTGCACATCAGTTCAACAGAATCAGAACACCAAACCACTTCCTCCGAAGCTGCAGTTATTGTCAATTAATGGTCATTAATAGCTCTAAAGCTCGAAACTAAAGACTCAATACTCAGCAGCTAATGGGTCAACATGCCAGACTTCAGCACAAAGGAATCCTATGGGAAGGAAAGTTTGAAGGCAGGAAACAAAACTTGCAGAGAAGTTAACCACTAACAGATGTGAACATCAGGCATGTCGGCCCACGTCAGATCACTGGCTCCCCTTCCCCCTCTCACAGACACCCCCCTGCTCACACGCATATCCAATCCTGTCCACACACACTCACACATATACCCACCCCAACACACAGAGACACACACGCACAGACACACACGCACTGACACACACACAGAGACACACACACAGAGAGACACACACACAGACACACACACAGAGACACACACACACAATGACACTCACACACAGACACACACAGACACACAGACACACAGATACTGACACACAGATACTGACACACAGATACTGACACACACATATATACACAGACACACACACTGACACACTCACACACACATACGCAGCCACACACATACTGACACACTCACACACACACTGACACACACATACTGACACACTCACACACACACTGACACACAGATACTGACACACAGATATATACACAGGCACACACACACACATATACCCACTCCAACACAGACACAGACACACATGCACTGACACACTCACACGTACGCTCCAACACACGCACGACACACACTCACTCTACACACACACATCTCCACCCATCCCAACCCCTTCCACACACACTACCCCCTCCACACCATCACATTACATAAACTGCCACACTCAAGCACAAAGCATCAGTTTTCTTGGATAGATTTCAGCCGGGGCAGTGGACGTTAGCGGCCGAGGCCCCTTGTCTGCCCACCGGCCACTCAACTGACCGCGTCTCCTGATCCCTCGCACTGCTGGTGCTGACAGCAGAGACACACACACACATACAGACACACACACACAGGCACACACACAGGCACAGATACACACACAGACACACCCACAGGCACACACACAGGCACACACACAGGCACACACAGGCACACACAGGCACACACACAGGCACACACAGACACATCACACACACACAGGCACACACAGGCACATCACACACACACAGGCACACACAGGCACATCACACACACACAGGCACACACAGACACATCACACACACACAGGCACACACAGACACATCACACACACAGAGGCACACACAGAGGCACACACACAGGCACACACACAGGCACACACACAGGCACACACACAGGCACACAGACACAGACAGGCAGACACACAAACACACACAGACAGGCAGACAGACAGGGAGCCGGCACACAGCGCAGCCAAACTCGCCAGCGGCCGGCTTAGGGGGAGCGGGGAGACACCACATAACTCGCTCCTTCCCAAATGCAAGCTGATGGATTTACCTTGGCTATGCAGGACATCTCTCCTCCGCTCTGCTCGCAACAGCGCCCGGGGAGAGGGTGGGGACGCTTGCGTTCTCTGGATCTGTACAGATCAAACGGTCAGTGGAAAACTGACCGTGGCTGGGCTCAGCAAACTGTGAGGCGAGGCACTTGAAGTCTCAAACTCATGTTAGCTGTTCCTCCTTTTCTCTCTCTTTCTCTCTTTCTTTCTTTCTTTCTTCTCTCTCCCCCCCCCCCCCCCACCCCCCACTCTCCCCTCTCCCCTACTCTCCCTCCCACCCAGTGCTAGTCCGTCAACTCTCTCCCCTCCCATTAAGAGCTGCCAGTTCCTCTCACACTGGCTTCCGCTGCAACAGAATACCGACTCTCATCACATGATTCACAAGTTATTCTGAGGACTCGCGGCACCCCTACCGCCCGCCCCCACCCCGTCTCCCCAACGCCCCACCCCGTCTCCCCAACGCTCCCCTCCCTTCACCCCCTTGCCTTTACCCCCCCCCCCTCCTTACTCTCCTCCCCCCAACCCCCCTTCACTCCCTCCTCCACTGTCCGCCCTCCCTCCCTGTCTCCTGTCCCCCCCACCCAGATGGGCTAACTCTGATTTTTTTTCTCTGGAACGTCCTATTATGAATCAGAATCAGAATCACACTTAATTCACCAAGTGTGTTTTGCAACACACGAGGAATTTCATTTGCCAGGTCAGTCATACAATTAAAAGCAACAGATAACTCGAGAAAAACCCATTTTAACATCAACATCCACCACAGTGCCTCCTACACATTCCTCACTGTGATGGAAGGCGAAATAAAGTTCAAGTCCTTCCATTTGTTTTTCCTCGGTCGTGGACCTCGAGCGTCCGTTGATGGGACGATCTTGACTCCCGTAGCCGGCGGCGTTCGGGCCCTCCGAGTCGAGGCGATCAGCTCCTGCATCGGGGGGGGGGGGGGGGGGGATGTCAGCCTGTTCGAAACTTCCGCGACGTTGGAGCTTCCCGACTCGGCCTCTCCCGACTGCGAGCCTGATGGGAAAGTCCGCGGTGGGAGTGACCCCAGGCAAGGGATCAGCTCCGATGTCAATGCCCCTGTCCCACTTAGGAAACCTGAACGGAAACCTCTGGAGACTTTGCGCCCCGCACAAGGTTTCCGTGCGGTTCCCGGAGGTTTTTGTCAGGTTCCCGGAGGTTTTTGTCAGGTTCCCGGAGGTTTTTGTCAGGTTCCCGGAGGTTTTTGTCAGGTTCCCGGAGGTTTTTGTGAGGTTCCCGGAGGTTTTTGTCAGGTTCCCGGAGGTTTCTGTCAGGTTCCCGGAGGTTTTTTCAATTATTTGAAATACTCGCCGGAACATAGAAGAAGCGGAAACCACTTTGGACCATTAGGGAGACTGACGAAAACCTCCGGGAACCGCACGGAAACCTTGGGTGGGGTGCAAAGTCTCCAGAGGTTTCCGTTCAGGTTTCCTAAGTGGGACGGGGGCATAGGTCCGCGCCCCGCGATAGGGCTGAAAGTCAGTCCGAAGAGGCTTCCAGCTCCATCGACGGCAGGCCGCAGAGCGCCCGGAGAATGTGATCTGAAAATTAATCACATCTCCGGCAAGGTAAGATCTTGAAAAAAAGTTTCCCCCGATCCCCTCCTCCCTCCCCCCTCCCCCCTCCCCCTTCCCCCCATATAGAACAAACCGAAGAACATTAAAACAAACTTTTAACACACTAAGAAATAACAAAAATAATGAAAAGACTAACAGACTGCCGGCATACTGGAATAAGTAAAGTTCAGGCCCCTTGGAATCTGGGATTTGCAAGACTTGCTGGAGCAAAGCTTTAGAGATACAGCATGGAAACAGGCCCTTCGGCCCGCTGAGTCCACGCTGACTGGTGTAAACCAGCATCAGGTTCCTTCCAACCCAATGTGGGCATAGGACTTGGATCATGGCTGATCATCCCCAATCAGTACCCCGTTCCTGCCTTCTCCCCATATCCCCTGACTCTGCTATTTTTAAGAGCCCTATCTAGCTCTCTCTTGAAAGCATCCAGAGAAACTGCCTCCACCAGAGAATT
Source organism: Raja brachyura (assembly GCA_963514005.1). The sequence continues at coordinate 67,618,217 of OY740790.1, read as the reverse complement.
CCTTGAGTGGGGCGCAAAGTCTCCAGAGGTTTCCGTTCAGGTTTCCTAAGTGGGGCAGTTTCTCCCTGAGGCAGAGAATTCCACAGACTCACAACTCTCTGTGAGAAAAAGTGTTTCCTCGTCTCCGTTCTAAATGTGTTACTCCTTATTCTTAAACTGTGGCCCCTGGTTCTGGACTCCTCCAAATTCTTTGAGGAAGGACCAGAAGGACTTCTGGTCCTTCCTCAAATTAGAGGACCAAAACTGCACACAATACTCCAGGTGTGGTCTCACTAGGGCGCTGTACAACTGCAGAAGGACCTCCTTGCTCCTCTACCAGCACTGTGACAGGATCCGGTGATACCGAGAGGCACCAGCAGATGGCAAGACACACCACTGGCATGGGTTGGTGCCTGCTCTTTATGTGCAAATGAACAGGAACGATTCAAACTGAGTTTGGAACACAGTTCTGGATGAAACATCGGCCATTGAGTGAATTGGAGAAGGCAACCCCGTGGAATTATTCATGTCAGGGAGTCTATATCCACTATCAGAAGCCCACCTGATGATGTCCATTATTCATGCATCGCCTTATCCTGCCCTCGTCAAGATAAAGCAGACCTTTTATGAGCAAGTTGTCACAGAACACAGCTCAATGTACATTGGGACACTTGACTCTCTACTTTACGTACGTTTAGGATTAGATGTAGGCTCATTATTATTGTCGCGTGTACCGAGGGACAGTGAAAAGCTGTATTTAATTTTGTTTTTAGTTTTGGGATACAGCATGGAAACAGGCCCTTCGGCCCACCAATTCCATGCCGACCACCGATCGCCCGTTCACACGAGTTCTTTGTTAACCCACATTCGCAAACACTCCCTGCACAATTTGCAGAGGCCAATTAACCTACAAACCTGCAGGTCTTTGGGATGTGGGAGGAAACCAGAACACTCGGAGGAAACCCACAAGGTTGCAGGGGGAACATGCAAACCTCACACAGACAGCACCCGAGCTCAGGATCGAACCCGAATCTTTGATGGTGTGAGACAGCAGCTCCACCCGCTGTGCCACTGTGCACCCTGCTTTGCATGCTTTCCAAACAGATTAGGTAATACTATACATAACTATATTCAAGACTATATTTAACTTTGTGGAATGTAAAGGTTACACAGACTGAGCTGAAATTGAGTTATCAGCTAAATTAGCAGCGCTGCATTTCTAACCCTAGATGTTTTTGAAGAATGCTTGGGCTAATTCAAAGGGACCAGAAGATGATGAGGGCACCTGCCAGGTCACTGAGATAAGCTTTGCTTTCCCAGGGACATCCGAGACTAGCTCGGTGTCTGGTAGGACACATAACTCACGCCATTTTGGTACCAAGGAGGATAGCTAGCTTGGCACATAATCAGCTGTTGTTCTTAAAAGATACAATTATTATATAAATACATGCTTCTACCATGAGAGCAAGAGCTACATCTTCGGAGAGGGAAAAGAGCTTCACTAAGGAGAGAGAGAGAGAGAAAGAGAGAGAGAGAGAGAAAGAGAGAGATAGATAGAGATAGAGAGGGGAGTGGGGAGAGCCGAGTGTGGGGGGGGGACTTACCTGTCAGTTTGCTTCTGGGCCTGGCTAAGATGGCCATTCGCGGGTCCAGGCAGCGGGCGGTCGATGGTCAGGCTAGAGTCGGCTGCCTGCCCCTCTTTCGGGCCTATGTCCGTGCACGTGTGTCCCTGGAGAGGGAACACGCGGTGTCCACGGGGACTCTGGAGGCCTTCCGTCAACGCTGGTCACCGCGTGGGGTTGAGAGTATTGTAAACAATGAATGTACTGTTGTACTACAATGATTTGTTTGATATAGTGTTATTTTTGATTATGTTTTGATGTGTTGTATTATATGATTGTGTCGAATAAAGTTTTTGAAAAATAAAAAAAAAGGGATAGAGAGAGAGAGAGAGGGAGAGAAAGAGAGGAAGAGCGAGAGAGAGAGAGAGGAAGAGCTTGGACCATGGTGTGCACCAGTGCCAGCCAGAGCAGACAGGAGACTCGAATAGGCAGAGGAGCGGAGGAGTTATTTTGAATTCTTTCTTCAGTGATAGTTGATAGAGTTTCTGTGTTTGCTTTAATAAATAGTTATTTGTCCTCATCACCGTGTGCCTCCTCCATTCGTTGATCCGAATCCTTGAATCCTGCACGTATTCCATCACAGAATGAAAGGGAAAGCAAAGGGGAAGACACAGAATACAGAATATAGTTCTCACCATTGAAACGCAACAGTTCCATAGACAAAGTCCAGTGGACTTGCCGGCACCCGTCATAGTCGCGACATGTGGCGGGGTGACGCCTGTATGGTCGTGAGTATTCGCCCAAAGAGCTGGATTTTCAACATTTTGAAAATGTTCGGCTACGACTATGACGGGTGCCGGCACAGTGGGACAGGCCCTTAATAACAGAGGTGGAAGAAGCTGTTCCTGAGTCTTGCGGTGCATACTTTCAAGCGTCTGGTACCTTCCACCAGATGGCAGCAGAGAGAAGGAGCAAATAGGGTGGGGGGGACAAGTCTTTAATGATGTTGGCTGCTATTCCAAGATAGCATGAGGTGTAGATGGAGTGAATGGAGAGAAGTCTGGTCAATGTTGGGTGAGTCCAGAACCAGGGGCCACAGTCTTAGAATAAGGGGGAGGTCATTTAAGACTGAGCTGAGAAAAAACTTTTTCTGCCCAGAGAGTTGTGAATTTATGGAATTCCCTGCCACAGAGGCCAGTGGAGGCCAAGTCACTGGATGGATATAAGAGGGAGTTGGATAGCGCTCTAGGGGCTAGTGGAGTCAAGGGATATGGGGAGAAGGCAGGTACGGGTTACTGATAGCGGACGATCAGCCATGATCACAATGAATGGCGGTGCTGGCTCGAAGGGCCGAATGGCCTCCTCCTGCACCTATTTTCTATGTTTCTATGTTTCTATGTGCGATGGACTGGGCTACATCTGCAACTCTGTGCAGTTACTTCCAGCCTTTTTCTTTTACCAAATATAATGTATTCTATTATTTACAATAATAAGTACAATACAAAATAATTCAAAACAAAACCCACCACCATAATATAAGTCAAACGAATATTCTTCAATATCAAATATACTATTAAACAACTATTTCCCCATCTTTATTAAGGATGGTTATTTGCAGTCTTGGGCAGAGCTGTTTTGAAACCAAGGTGCGATGCAACTTGTTGCGATGGACCCCACAGAAGGCATACTGTCGGGTTAGAGTCACAGAGTGCTACAGTGTGGAAACAGGCCCTTCGGTCAAACTTGCCCACACACCGACCAACATGTCCCAGCTACACTGGTCCCACCTGCCCGCGTTTGGCCCATATCCCTCCAAACCTGTCCTATCCATGTACCTGTCTAGCTGTTCCTTAAACGTTGGGATAGTCCCAGGCTCAACTACCTCCTCTGGCAGCTCGTTCCATACACCCACCACCCTTTGTGTGAAAAAGTTACCCCTCAGATTCCTATCGAATCTTTTCCCCTTCACCTTAAACCTATGCCCTCTGGTCCTCGATTCACCTACTCTGGCCTCTAAGCTTGGCTTGTGAGCAGCTCAAACAGGTAGAAGTTGTAAGAGTCACTGGAGACAGGCTGAGTATCCTCAGTATTGTGAGGACGTGGACATGTGGGTCTGCCCTCCAGGCTGTTGCAGCAGTGTAGATGGTCCATGGCAGGCTGTTGGTGATATTAGTGCCAGGAAACTTGAAGCTCTCAACCATTTCCGCATTGGCACCATTGACGTGTAGGAAGGAACGTCAGAAGCTGGATTACACCGAAGATAGACACGAAATGCTGGAGTAGCTCAGCGTGCAAACTCCATACAGACAGCACCCGTAGTCGGGATCGAACAGGGCGCTGTAAGGCTGACAATAGACAATAGGTGCAGGAGCAGGCCATTCGGCCCTTTGAGCCAGCACCGCCATTCAATGTGATCATGGCTGATTATCCCCAATCTGTACCCCGCAGCAACTCTGCCTCTGCGGCACTGTGCCCCCCTGGTCCAAGATAAAAGCAAGTGAAATGAAATCATGAGGAACGTACGACTGAAGCTGTTTCCTGTTGTAATAAATTATAATTTTGGTTGAAACAACGACCTGTTAGTTGACCTGAAACAATGACAATAGACACAAAATGCAGGAGTAACTCAGCGGGACGGGCAGCATCTCCGGAGAGGAGTGGACGACATTTCTGGTCGAGACCCTTCTTCAGACAGTGTGAAGAATTTAGAGGTACAGCATGGAAATGAGCTCTTCAACCCACTGTGCCGACCAGCGATCACCCGCACACTAGTTCTATCTTTCACATTAGGGTCACATTAGCCTGAAGAAGGGTCTCGACCCGAAACGTCAAACGTTCCTTCTCTCCATAGATGCTGCCTGTCCCGCTGAGTTGCTCCAGCATTTTGTGTCTATCTTTGGTATCATTGATGCTGATTGGGGCATGTACTCCAACATGCTTCCTGAAGTCATGCTGCAGACATCAAGGGACAACTGGGTGGCCAATCCATCTATGGGCGACAGATTGTCAAGGAGGGAGAGCATCCTCCAGTGTTTAGCTGCTAAGACGCTCATTCCACATAAGTTCCCAGATGCGATGCCTCTGGCAGCACTTTGCTACAGGTTGCATTGCTATGGTCACTGTTGGCACTTAAGATGTGTCACGTATCTCAGGCTAGAGAGAAAGACTTGTTTACATCCAACTGGGACCTCTCCAATCAACAATGTACCAATGTTACAAAATTTTGAGATTTTAAAAATCAAGTCTGCAATTTATGCCATCAGATAAAGCATAAAAAGAAGTTTAATTTGACACCTAATTCACTTTCATATCTTCAGTATTAAGAAAGTTATGACCATTTTCATACTCTGAAATTAGCATCTTGTTCCCCATTGCCTTTCAATTGACTTCTCAAAAGCTGTGATCTAGAACAGTTAAAAGCCCATAACTTTCTTAAAAATTAAGAGAACTCAATGAAATTTTCAGTTATTATAGATTGAAGCATTCTGAAACAAATATGAAACAATCTTACTTGGATGACCTGAAATTAAAGCATATAATTAGTTAGTTATCTAATTGTAGCTAATTACAAAATTCAATGTTGATCTAAATATCTATCCATTTCTTAAGAAAAGATAAACTTTTTTTAAATTGCCTAAGTGTCCAAATAACATTCACACAATAATCCACAATATAACATAATTTTTAAATCTCATTTTCATGAATTTCTAGGCCAAATGGAAGGAATTCAGTGTTTAATGCCTGTAAATTAATGGCCATTTAAATCAACTAGCGAGTGGGTTTTAGTGGAATGTGGTGGATTGGAACGTTGCGGTTTGCGGTGAAGTCGGCATGAAAAACACTGCCGGTTCATACAGTTTTTTGGACCCCATTTCGCAACATGAAAATATGATTAAATCCTCCATAAAAACCAACTTTTAATATAAAAATAAACTGTGTACCTTTTTTTCTCCCCTACGCAAAATCCTTCCCGTTGTCGGCGCTCACGGCTTTTGAAGGTGATTTTTAAATTACTCTAGTTAATAAATAATCTAGCGTAATTTAAAAATACCTTCATGAATGAAATGTCGGAGCGATTTTTCTTCCACAACGAAATCGCCCGACATGGATCGATTTTCCCAGTCTGCAGAAAAACGACACTTTAAGCCCGCCCCCCTCTGAAAGGCGCCAAAGTCACGCACACGGGGAGCAGCAGAACTGCAGCGCTGCTCAAGGTAAGTTTTATAACATACCTAAACAATGTATTCACAAACAAAACGCAGAAACATTGACAAAGAGATTTAACAAACATTTGTTAATAAAAACTTTAAAAAACAATAAAAAGCAATGTTCAGAGATTTTGTTTTTATTAATTGCAATCTTGGTCTATTATTGTCACATGTACTAATGTACAGTGACAAAAGTTATTTAGCGCGCCATCCGAACAGATCAGATATATCGTACATAAATACAATGTTGTAGGAAGGAACTGCAGATGCAGGTTTAAACCAAAGATAGACACAAAATGCCGTAGTAACTCAGCGGGACAGGCAGAATCTCTGGATAGAAGGAATGGGTGAGGTTTCGGGTTGAGACCCTTCTTCAGGCTGAGTCTAAAGATCTGAAGAAGGGTCTCGAACCCAAAACATCACCCATCCCTTCTCTCCAGAGTTACTGCCTGGCCCGCTGAGTTACTCTGGCATTTTGTGTCTATCTTCGGTTTAAACCAGCAGCTGCTGGTCCTTCCTACACTAAAGATAAATACAATCAGTTCAAAGTGAAGTACAATAGATAGAGCAAAGGGAATATACAGAGTGTAAGATAGAGCAACGCAGGAGGTACAGAATGAATTAGTTAATTGGAGACACAGAGAACTGCAGATGCTGGAATCTTGAACAAAACACAAAGAGCTGGAGGAACTCAGCAGATACAATGTGACTAACGGCCTGTCCCACTTAGGCAATATTTTAGACAACTACAGGCGACTAGTTTGTCGCCGCATGTTCGCCAGTGGTCGCAGGGAAGGGTCAGTGGTGCAAAAAGTCGAGGTGTCTTTCTGGTCGCTGCTAAACTTTCAACGTTGAAAAATGTTCGCCGACATTGGGTTTGACGCCAATGAGCGTAACATGGCTTCTCCTGACGTAGGTGCTGTCGTAGGCAGGATGACATAGGTTGTCGCCGGTTTTTCGGCGACCTGCTACGAATATGTCAGTTGCCGGCAGTTGCCTAAGAAATCGCCAAGTGGAGCAAGCCCATTACTGTAATACAGGCAAGTGTCAACAGAGGGAGGTAGATACAATGTGACGGACTGTAATATTGGGGAATACCAGCAGAGGGAGACAGGTACCAGGCAGTGCGGTGCACAGTACCAGACTTGCCTTCTTCAGTCGAGACAGTGAGTATAAAAGTCGGGAAGTCATGTTACAGCTGTATAATATACTGGACAGGTCACATTTGGAGTATTGTGTGTCATTTTGCAGGATGGATGTGGATGCATTGAAGAAGGTGCAGAACAGATTCACCAGTATAGAACATAGGATAGTACAGCACAAGAACAGGCCATTCAGCCCACAATGTCTGTGCTGTACATGATGCCAAGATCATCTCTCAACTGCCTGCACATAACGCATACCCCTCCATACCCTGCATATCCAGGTGGAATATGTAAAAAGAAAGATATAGACACAAAATGCTGGAGAAACTCAGTGGGATTGGTAGCATCTCCAGAGAGAATGTTAAAGTGATCAGCAACCGGGAGATCAGGTAGGTTTAGGCGGACTGAGCGGAGATGTTCAGTGAAACGATCGGCGAGCCTGCGCTTGGTCGCGCCGATATGCAGGAGTCTGCACCTGGAACAGCGGATACAGTAGATGAGGTTGGAGGAGGTGCAAGTGAACCTCTGCCTCACCTGTAAGGACTGTCGGGGTCAATAGACAATAGACAATAGGTGCAGGAGTAGGCCATTTGGCCCTTCGAGCCAGCACTGCCATTTAATGTGATCATGGCTTATCATCCCCAATCAGTAACCCGTTCCTGCCTTTGTCCCATATCCCCGACTCTGCTATTTTTAAGAGCCCTATCTAGCTCTCTCTTGAAAGCATCCAGAGAATCTGCCTCCACCGCCCTCTGAGGCAGAGAATTCCACAGACTCACCACTCTCTGTGAGAAAAAGTGTTTCCTTGTCTCCATTCTAAATGGCTTACCCATTATTCTTAAAATGTGGCCCCTGGTTCTGGACTCCCCCAACATCAGGAACATCTTTCCTGCCTCTAGCGTGTCCAAGCCCTTAACAATCTTATATGTTTCAATGAGATCCCCTCTCATCCTTCTAAACTCCAGCGTGTACAAGCCCAGGTGCTCCATTCTCTCAGCATATGACAGTCCCGCCATCCCGGGAATTAACCTTTCAAACCTACGCTGCACTCCCTCAATAGCAAGAATGTCCTTCCTCAAATTAGGGGTCCAAAACTGCACACAGTACTCCAGGTGTGGCCTCACTAGGGCTCTGTACAATGGCAGAAGGACCTCTTTGCTCCTATATTCGATTCCTCTTGTTATAAAAGCCAACATGCCATTCGCTTTCTTCACTGCCTGCTGTACCTGCGTGCTGACTTTCATAGACTGATGTACAAGGACCCCTAGATCCCATTGTACTTCCCCTTTTCCCAACTTGACGCCATTTAGATAGTAATCTGCCTTCCTGTTTTTGCTACCAAAGTGGATAACCTCCCACGGGTCCTTGCATGGTGTTGAGGGGGGGAAGTATAGGGACAGGTGTTGCATCTCCTGCGATTGCAGCAAAGTACCTGGGGATGGAGTGGGAAGTAACGAGTTGACCAGGGAGTTGCGGAGGGAATGGTCTCTGTGGAAAGCGGAAAGGGGTGGAGATGGGAAGATGTGGCTAGTAATAGGATCCCGTTGGAGGTGGCGAAAATGTCGGAAGATTATGTGCTGTGTGCAATGGCTGATGGGGTGGAAGGTGAGGGAAAGGGGGACTCTGTCCTTGTTACGAATGGTGGGATGGGAGCAAGAGAGTTGCCCAACACTTCAACTCCCCCTCCCATTCCCACACTGACCAATGACTTCATCCATTTCACCACCAACTTCCATCCGGCACTCAAATACACTTGGACCATTTCCGACATTTCCCTACCATTCCTTGACCTCACCATCTCTATTGCAGGTGATACACTCCTGACCGACATCCACTACAAACCAACTGACTCCCACAGCTACCTGGACTACTCTTCCTCCCACCCTGCTTCCTGTAAGGACTCCATCCCCTATTCCCAATTCCTCCGTCTACGCCGCATCTGCTCCCAGGATGAGGTGTTCCACACCAGGTCATCACAAATGTCCTCGTTCTTCAGAGAACGGGGTTTCCCCTCCCCCACTATAGATGAGGCTCGCACCAGGGTCTCCTCCATACCCCGCAACACTGCCCTCTCTCCCCATTCCCCCACTCACACCAAGGGCCGAGTCCCCCTGGTCCTCACCTTTCACCCCACCAGCCGGCGCATACAACAGATAGTCCTCCGCCAGTTTCGCCACCTCCAACGTGACCCCTCCACTCGCCACATCTTCCCATCTCCCCCCCTGTCTGCCTTCTGCAAAGACCGCTCCCTCCGCAACTCCCTTGTCAATTCTTCCCTTCCCTCCCGCTCCACCCCTTCCCCGGGCACTTTCCCTTGCAACCGCAAGAGATGCTACTTGTCCCTTCACCTCCCCCATCCACTCCTTTCAGGGACCCAAGCAGTCCTTCCAAGTCCGACAGAGGTTCACCTGCACCTCCTCCAACCTCATCTACTGCATCCGTTGCTCCAGATGCCAGCTGATCTACATTGGTGAGACCAAGCGGAGGCTGGGCGATCGTTTCGCCGAACACCTCCACTCGGTCCGCAATAACCAACCCGACCTCCCGGTGGCTCAGCACTTCAACTCCCCCTCCCATTCCGTATCCAACCTCTCGGTCCTGGGCCTCCTCCATGGCCAGAGTGAGCAACACCGCAAGTTGGAGGAACAGCACCTCATATTCCGCTTGGGGAGTCAGCATCCTCTGGGCTTAAACATTGAATTTTCTCAATTCTGTTAACCCAGGCTGCCTCCTCTCCTCCCCACCTCTCCCTCAGCCCTCGGGCCCTGGCATTCCTTCTCTCTCTATCTCCCCCCCCCCCCCCCCCACCCAAGTCGCATTAGCTTCTGATTTTCACACCACAAACAGCTTACAATGGCCTGTTTCCTTTATCATCGATACTTTTTTGCATATCTTTCATTCATTGTTCATTATCTCTCCACATCACTGGTTATATCTCTCGTTTCCCTGATCCCTGACCCGTCTGAAGAAGGGTCTCGACCAGAAACGTCGCCTATCTCCTTCGCTCCTTAGATGCTGCTGCACCCGCTGAGTTTCTCCAGCTTTTTGTGTAACCCCCCCCCCCTCCCCCACACTGACCTTTCTGTCCTCGGCCTCCTCCATTGTCAAAATGAGGCCTAGCATAAATTGGAGGAACAGCACTTAATATTTCACTTGGGTAGCTTACACACCAGTGGTACGCACATTGACTTATTTAACTTTAAGTCGCCCTTGCTTTCCTTCTCTCTCCATCCCCTCCCCCTTCCCAGTTCGCTAACCAGTCTTACTGTCTCCGACTATATTTTAACTCTGTCCCGCCCACTCACCTGACATCAGTCTGAAGAAGGGTCTCGACCCGAAACGTCACCCATTCCTTCTCTCCAGAGATCCTGCTCGTCTTGTTGAGTTAATCCAGCATTTTGCGTCATTGATTTAAACCAGCATTTAAACATGAGTGTTTCCTAACTGGAAGCCTTGGATAAACCGTGAGATCCGCATTCTTCTGAAGTCCAGATCCCGGGCATTCAGGTCTGGAGATGCAGAGGTTGACAAGAAGTCCAGATACGACCTTGGTAAGGCCATCAAGAAGGTCAAAAGGGACTTCTGCTCTAAGCTGGAGGTTGTGACGATTGTTCTAAGCTGTGAGGATGTGACAACTGTGGCGGGGCCTGAATGCAATCACCTCCTACAAGGCGAAATCAGGAGGCAGCTCAATTGTCAGCGAAGCATCACTCCCTGACAAGCTCAATGCTTTTTTCACACGCTTTGATAGGGAGAACACTGATGTGCTTTCCCAAGCCCATATTCGCCGTGATGGTATTTCAGTCACAGTCACAGAGGCCGACGTAGGAAGAACCTTCAGGGGGGTGAACCCTCGGAAAGCGCCTGGACCTGAAGGTATACACGGCCGTGTTCTAAAAACCTGTGTGGACCAACTGGCTGGAGTTTTTACGGACATTTGTAACCTCTCACTTCTGATGTCTGAGGTTCCCACCTGCTTTAAAAGGGCATCAATAATACATGTGCCTAAGAAGAGCCAGGTGACGTGCCTCAATGACTATCGGTCAGTGGCACTAACGCCTGTGGTGATGAAGTGCTTTGAGAGGTTGATTATGGCGCAAATCAACTCCTACCTCGACAAAAACCTGGACCAACTGCAGTTCGCTTACCGCCACAACAGATCAACAGTGGATGCGATCTCGCTGGCTCTCCACTCCGCTCTGGACCACTTGGAGAACAAAATCTCATATGTCAGGCTGTTAATCATTGACTACAGCTCGGCATTTAATACCATCATCCCCTCCAAGCTGGTTACCAAACTCGCAGAACTGGGTCCCTGCGCATCCCTCTGCAATTGGATCCTCGACTTCCTCATTCACAGACCACAGTCTGTCCGTATTGGTGGAAATGTGTCATCCTCGATAACAATCAGCACGGGAGCACCTCAAGGCCGTGTGTTCAGCCCCTTGCTGTACTCACTCTATACTCATGACTGTGTAGCCGGACATAGTGCGAACTCCATCATTAAGTTCGACGACGATACCATTGTTGTGGGACGAATCACTGATGGTGACGAGTCAGAGTATAGAAGTGAGATCGACCGACTGACCATATGGTGCCAGCACAATAACCTGGCTCTCAACACCAGCAAAACCAAGGAGCTGATGGTGGACTTTGGAAGGGGTAGTATAGGAACCCATAATCCCGTTTATATCAATGGGACGATGGTGGAAAGGGTCAAGAACTTCAAATTCCTGGGCGTGCATATTTCTGAAGATCTTTCCTGGTCCCAGCACACTGATGCAATTATAAAGAAAGCACATCAGCGACTCTACTTCCTGAGAAGATTACGGAGAGTCGGTATGTCGAGGAGGACTCTCTTGAACTTCTACAGGTGCACAGTAGAGGGCATACTGACTGGTTGCATCGTGGCTTGGTTCGGCAACTTGAGCGCCCAGGAGCGGAAAAGCATGCAGAAAGTTGTAAACTGTGCCCAGTCCATCACCGGCTCTGATCTCCCCACCATCGAAGGGATCTATCGCAGTCGCTGCCTCAAAAATCATCAAAGACCCACACCATCCTGGCAACACACTCATCTCTCCGCTGCCATCAGGTAGAAGGTACAGAAGCCTGAAATCTGGTACATCCAGGTTCAGGAACAGCCTCTTCCCCACAGCCATCAAGCTGTTATACTCGCCATCAAACAAACTCTGAACTATAACAGCCCATTGCACTTTATCTGTTTATTTATGTGTATATATATATGATCTATGCTGTATAGACACACTGATCTGTTCTGTATTTATACTTTCAATACTCTGTTGTGCTGCAGCAAGCAAGAATTTCATTGTCCTATCTGGGAAACATGACAATAAACTCTCTTGACTTGACTTGACATCTGCAGTTCTTTCCTACAAAACAAAGCACAGCTTGAAGAACTCAGCGGATCTTATTTTAGTTCAGTTTAGTGATACAATATGGAGATAGACCCCATCGGCTCACTGAGTCCACGATCATCGCTCATCACTAGTTCTCTATTATCCCATTGCCTGCATGTTAAGGGCAATTTGTAGCAGCCAACTAACCTACAAACCTGTACGTCTTTGGGACATATGAGTTAACCCACGCGGTCACAGGGAGAACGTGCAAACTCCACACAGACAGCGCTCGAGGTCAGGATCGAACCCGGGTCTCTGGCCTTGTGAGGCAGCATCTCTATGAGGTTTTAAAGAAGGAACTACAGATGCTGGAGAATCGAGGGTTACACAAAAAGCTGGAGAAACTCAGCAGGTGCAGCAGCATCTAAGGAGTGAAGGAGATAGGCGACGTTTTGGGTCGAGACCCATCTTCAGTTTTATAAAAAGAGTCGATGGCAGTACGTTCAGAGGGGGAGAAATTGGAGTGAGACAGGGGAGTGGAGAAGTCAAGGCGGTTGATGTCCCGACGGCAGTTCTGTATAAAGATGGAGGGCCACGAGGGGGGGTCCACGAGGAGGGGGTACGTGGGAGACAGGAAAAGGGATCATCAGTGGGGGGCGAAGACTTATTCCCGTGGAAGAACGCTGTGAGGCGGAGGCGACGGTAGGAGAGCTCCAAGTCGTGGTGGGCGCGGAACTCATTGAGGTGGGGACGGAGGGGGACAAAGGTAAGACCTCTGCTGAGCACCGACCTTTCAGTGTCGGTGAGGGGGAGGTCCGGGGGGATGATGAACACGCGGCAAGGATGGGGGTTGTGGCCGGAGGAAGGCAGGTGAGTGGACTGAGGACGGAGCGTTGTGTGGTGGGGGGGTGGAGGGTGGTCGGGGTGGGGGGGTATGGGGGCTGAGGTGTGGGTGGGGAAGAGCAGGGGTTGCATAGTAGGAGGGGGATGGGGAAGACCCAGTGGAATAGTCACTGAGGTCACCGGGGCTGGGGAAACGGGGCACTAGGACCCAGTTCCGTTACAAACACAGTGGTGGGAGGAGTGAGCAACGTGGAGGCTTCAGGTCCACTGCACAGTCCAGTCTGTAGGTGAGGCGAAGAAGGGTGTAGGTGTAGGTGAAGATGGGTCTCGACCCGAAACGTCGCCTATCTCCTTCGCTCCTTAGATACTGCTGCACCCGCTGAGTTTCTCCAGCTTTTTGTGTAAATCTCTATGAGGTTACCTGAAAAAGAAGAAGTCCCCCCACCAGCAGAGGGAGCCAGATACCACACAACTGAAACAAGAAACACGTGGACATGGATTTCATGTGAGAGTGGAAAGTTGTTGTGGGAACCTGAGTGGCAACATTTTCACACAGAGGGTGGTGGATATATGGAACTAGCTGCCAAATGAGGGAGTTGAGGAGGGAATTTTAACGACCTTTAAAAGACACTTAGTCAGGTACATGGACAGGTGCAGCTTGGTCAAGTTAAGTCACTTTTATTTCTAAAGGACATTTAAAAAACAACTCTCGTTGGCCAAGGTGCTTTACATTGGTGGAGGTACTAATGTTATACAACAGTGGTTCATAGATTAAATACATACATAAATACATATAGCCTCCCTCAGAGGACGTCAGGAAAGGCTTGAGAGTGAAGTGGGGAAAGAGCGGAGGGTTACGCGTTCCTGTAAAACCATTTCCTAAATGTGCAACCACTCCACACTTCCCCCCCTTCTGAGGAAGGGTCCCTGTCCTGAAGCTTTGACTAGTTTCTATTTCCACAGATGCTTTCGGACTGGCTGAGTTATAGATTCATAAAGTCACACTTAGAGTGGAAACAGGCCCTTCAGCCTAACTTGCCCACACTGGCCAACATGACCCAACCACACCGGCCCATATCCCTCCAAATTGGTCCGATCCATGTACCCGTCCAAATGCATCTTAAAGGTTGCGATACTCCCTGCCTCAACTATCTCCTCCGGCAGCTCATTCCATACACCCACCACCCTATGTGTGAAAAAGGTACCCCTCGGGTTCCTATTAAATCTTTCCTCCTTCACCTTAAACATATGTCCACCAGTTCTCGATTCCCCAACGCTGGGCAAGACGCTCGGTTCGTTTACCCCGATCTATTCCTCTCACGATTTTGTACACTTCTGTAAGATCACCACTCATCCTCCTGCGCTCCAAGGAATAGAGTCCTTAACCTCTCCAAAAAGCTCAGACCTCGAGTCCTGGCAACATCTCGTAGTTTTTCTGTTTTTTTGGTTCAGATTGCAGCGTTTGCAGTTTTGTTTGTTTCTCACAGAGTCAAGTGTTTAATTGTCATATATACCTAACACAAAACAATGGCATTCTTTCTTTCCTGTACAGGCACAACATGCCTGTAAACACAGTCCTCATGGATGACACAATAAGCAAAAGAAAATTTAAGACATTTTCAAAAAGCTCAAAATCCCTGGTGCAAGCGATAAACTTCATATTTCGTTGTTTAGTTGGTGTTTGTGGTGTTCAGTAGCCTGATGGTTGTTAGGACAAGCTCTTCCTGAACCTGGTCGTTACAGTTTCCAGACTCCTGTACCTTCTTCCCGATGGCAGGAGTGAAATGAGAGCGTGGTCAGGGTGGTGTGGGTCTTTGATGATGCTGGCTGCCTTTCTGAGGTAGTGCCTCTGATAGATGCCTTCGACGGTGGGGAGGCCAGTACCCATGATGGACCGAGCGGTCTTCGCCACTTTAGTAATGACCAACGTTCCTGTGTGTTGTGTTATAACCATATAACCATATAACAACTACAGCACGGAAACAGGCCATCTCGGCCCTTCAAGTCCGTGCCGAACAACTTTTTTCCCTTAGTCCCACCTGCCTGCACTCATACCATAACCCTCCGTACCCTTCTCATCCATATGCCTATCCAATTTATTTTTAAATGATACCAACGAACCTGCCGCCACCACTTCCACTGGAAGCTCATTCCACACCGCTACCACTCTCTGAGTAAAGAAGTTCCCCCTCATGTTACCCCTAAACCTCTGTCCCTTAATTCTAAAGTCATGTCCTCTTGTTTGAATCTTCCCTATTCTCAAAGGGAAAAGCTTGTCCACATTAACTCTGTCTATCCCTCTCATCATTTTAAAGACCTCTATCAAGTCACCCCTTAACCTTCTGCGCTCCAGAGAATAAAGACCTAACTTATTCAACCTATCTCTGTAACTTAGCTGTTGAAACCCAGGCAACATTCTAGTAAATCTCCTCTGTACCCTCTCTATTTTGTTGACATCCTTCCTATAATTGGGTGACCAAAATTGTGCACCATACTCCAGATTTGGTCTCACCAACGCCTTGTACAATTTTAACATTACATCCCAGCTTCTATACTCAATGCTCTGATTTATAAAGGCTAGCATACCAAAAGCTTTCTTTACCACCCTATCTATATGAGATTCTACCTTCAAGGAACTATGCACGGTTATTCCCAGATCCCTCTGTTCAACTGTATTCTTCAATTCCCTACCGTTTACCATGTGTTGTTGAACCAGGCCTTGATGCAACCACGCAATATGCTTTCTACCGTACGCTGTAGATTTTACTTCGGAGTCATGTGAGTGACCAAGTGAAGAACCCGCCAGCCCGCATGCGCGTCATTATCGTCCAACGCATGGCGCAAGACTGGCTGGCAGGAGCGCTGCTCCTCCTGCGGTAAGTTTCAAAACCTACAGGTAAGTTTTTGAACTTATTTTCAGGTTCTGGTTTTTGCTTGCAGCAATCTCTTTTACAGAGTTTCCTGCTGGATATGGAAATACGGGGCGAAATCCGGACTGGCCGCGGGGAAACCGGTTACAGACCGCGGGGAAAAACGGCTACGGACCGCGGAGATGTGGGTAGTCGGCGGCTGTCGGGTTTGTTACCCTAGTCCCTGACAGTGCGGTCAGCGACTTCCGACTTCGGCAGCCCCAAAAAAGTGGGCAGCCAAACGGAGTCGGAGAGCCAGGCCAGGGGGGTTCCCCTCCGACGTACATGGGTACGTCCTCAGGCATTTAACCCAGAAGGAGCATGGATAGTGTCCTCGGGCGTTCATCCCACAAACGTGATGCTCCATCCTGATATGGTCCGGGAAACGGGGCCATATCAGCGCAGGTCTCCTCAGGGGCCTGCGGCAGTGCCTGTTTCAGGGCTGCTTACATATCTCCCTCTCTGTGGAGGGGAGTGCGAGGGGTCAGCGTGTGATGGACTCTAAACTCGGAAGTATGTCCGTGGAAATATACTGGAGTACATGCGTGAGGTTCAAGACTTGTCTGTCATGGCAACAAGGGTTGCGATCAAAGATCCTACAGCGGAGCAAGATGGACTACTCCTACGAAAAACGCGTAGTACGGACATGGGCAGATTCATGGGTAATTATAGGACCCATTTCAGCAACCAGCCTCCGCCATCTTGCTCCGCCATCTTGCCTCCGCCATCTTGCTTCCGCTCAAAGATCCTCCGCTATAGGATCGGATCTTTGGTTCCGCCCAAACTATATATGATCTTTGGTTCCACTTAAAACAGGATATTTACCTCCGCCTCCGCACTCGTATCTTCGCTTTGACCATGCTGTCCACGTCTACTAGTGTTGCCCACTGCTCTGCGGTAAATTGTTCCAATTGGCAGTGTAGGCGACCCGACTTGCCTTTCTTCAGGTTCCCCAGTAAGGAGGAAAGGTAAGAAAACATTTATCACTTCTGTGGCATATTGAAAATTGTATTTAGCCTGTTCAATCTCTCACTGTGGTTAGATCATAGAGCTCAGATAGTCGAGTCCTCATGGCAACATCCTTGTACAAATCCTCTCCTGTTTCTACCTCTCTGTTATTTACTGCAGAATAAGAACATAATGACTCTGTTTTATACTGAGAATTGTATTGTCCGCCCGAACTCGCACTATAGTTCAGATCTTAAAGCTGCGTTCTCCCCTTTGTCCCAGGTACAGTCGAGGCCTCATGGCAGCATCTTTGTAAAAATTTTCTCCTCGAGAGCATTGTATTTCTACCTCTCTGTTATTTAATTATATTTTCTCTAATTTCAGATGTCGACAGTGGGTGCAAAATACCCACCGACATGATCTCCTACACCGAACTGCGGAGTATTTGTCAAATAACTGCCGTCTTTGTTCTGAGCATTTATGAACTTGACCAGTTTTCAAACAAGCAGACCAAGAACAGGCTAATTTGGAAAGCTCTTTGACATCCCTAACCTGCCGAAGCAACTGTCTACCCAACGCAGGATACTTGAGAGGAAGAATGAGAACCTTCCATCTTCACCGAAGCCTTCAAAGCAGCAAAGGGGCAAGTAATTTTTTTAATTAAAATTCATTTTCTCACTTTTGCTAATTTACAATGCTGTATCCTAACTGACACATGCGATTACATATTGTGCCACTGACAATTGTGTGGCACTTATATTTTCATGTGTGAGATGTTTCAGAACATGCCGGAGCAAACGGCGGAACGCCGCTCGCCAACCCTGTGGCGCCGTGGTGAGAGAGGAGCGGTCAAAGAGGGACCCTGACTGGGACCGGAGCAGTAGACAGCCGCACTGAGCAACCCGTCCTGGGAGACTCGCGCAAGATCACTATTTTACTTACTTTCAATTTTTGTAGCCTGAAATCCGTGCCTAACATTAATTTCAAATGAGAATTACCAGTAGATGCCAATTTATTTACGTGTATATGCTAAATCCATTCCATTTGTATACCTCTTGTAATCCCTTTCTAACTTATGTTTTCCTTGGCAGTGTCACACAACACACAGGTCGACCGTTCTTACTGCTTAGCAGCGGACCGGATTCGTGAGAAAGGACTTCAATTCACACCAGGTGTAAATCACAGAAGAGCTCTGAAGAATGAAAGACAGCGTGCTTTCCGCCTCAAGAAAAGGTTGCAACAGATGAAGAAATCAGTGAAACAGGGAACTACAGAAAGCAATGCAATTATTGACTTGATCGGATTAGGTTTTTTACAAGAGCCAGCAAGGTCTTTCTTAGCATCACAATTGCGGAATGCGGCAGGACGTAGAGGCGCAAGAGGAAGACGATGGGATTATTCAGACAAGGTACTTGCCTTGTCCCTCTACCACAAGAGTCCCCACACATATCTGTTTTGCCAGACTTTATCGTCGACTTCAGGAAAAACTGGCACAGTCCCATACCACTTCACATCAATGATGGCGATGTGGAGGTGGTCAGTAGCACTAAGTTCCTGCGGGTGCAGATCACTAACAGTCTGACCTGGTCAAATAACATCTCATCAACAGTTAAGAGAGCGCAGCAGCGGTTGCACTTTTTGCGCCGGATGAGAAGAGCTCACCTCCCCCATCCCATCCTCACTACTTTCTACAGGGGCACCATAGAGAGTATTTTGACCAGCTGTATCTCTGTCTGGTTTGGGGACTGTAAAGCCTCCGACTGGAAGTCCGTGCGGAGAGTGGTGAGGACAGCGGAAAAAATCATCGGGACCTCTCTCCCCTCAATCGGGGATATTGCGACCAAACGTTGCGTGTCTAAGGCCAGCAGTATTATAAAAGACCCCACACATCTCCATCACGGACTGTTCACTCTGCTGCCCTCGGGCAAAAGATATCGTAGCATAAGGAGCAGAACATCAAGGTTCTGCAACAGCTTCTTCCCACGAGCCATCAGACTCCTGAATGCCATGTAATGGGCTGCCACCATTGTCTATTTATCCTTTTATCCATTTTATCCTTTTTATCCATGTTTATCCTTCTGTTAATTATCGTGTTGCACAGGGAGCCAAATGCAATGGAATTTCGTTTGGAACTGCATATATCGATGTATTTCTAAATGACAATAAAGTTTGTTTGACTTGACTTGACTTGACTTGACTTATTCACACTTCGATCAATTTCATCCCTGCGTAGATGGTTGTGCAATGTCGAAGTAAGACCGGGATTTCCCCCTAAGATCTTGGAGCTTTTGAAGGACAGGGTAGTAAACATGTTAGAGAGGGATGCAGTCTGCATGGTCTCCTTTGATGAAATGAGTCTACGTGCAGGCCTCTCGTACAATATTACTGAAGATACGGTAGAGGGTTTTGAGGACTTTGGATCGCTAGGGAAGACGTCACAGCCTGCCAACTATGCCCTCGTTTTCATGGTTATAGAGGCATGTTTGGGAAATGGAAACAACCTGTAGGTTACTTTCTGTCGCGAGACTGCAGGAGGGCGGACAAACTGCAGACATTACTCAATGAATGCTTACATAAGGTTAAGGCAATTGGATTGCAGCCTAAGGCTGTGGTTTGTGACCAAGGCTCAAGCAATGTCCAGCTATACAACAACTTGGGTGTGACAGAAAATCACCCTTTCTTCATCCACGGAGAAGCCAAGATCTTTTGCCTGCATGACCCTCCAGACTCACTAAAAACACAAGATCAAATTTGGAGAAGTATGTTTTTGAGGTCATTGGAGAGGATGGCGGAAAGAAACTTATCAAGTGGGCACATATTCGCGCTTTATATGAATTTGAATCAACGTTGCCCATTCAGAAAGCCCATAAACTGACCAGAGCCCACTTTGTTCTGAACAGCTTCACTAAAATGAGAGTCAACAAAGCAGCGCAGGTGCTCAGCCATTCGGTGAAAGCAAGCTTGATGAGCTATTCATCTCTGGGAATTTTGCCTGGGGGGGGGGGGGGGGGCTGCTTATACTGCGGAGTTCGTTGGGATGATAGATGGGCTGTTTGATGCATTTAATGGCAGGTTTCTCAAGGCCACCAAAAAATTGAGGAGGCCCATGTCTGTAAAATCTGCGCATTGGTCATTCTTTGAATTATGCTTGCTTGTTCTGCAAAGCTTAAAATTGCTGGGAGCAAAAAATGTATTGTTTGCCAAAGGATGGCGGCTTGCAATTTCTTGCATTTCACAGCTGTGGAAGCACATACAGGAAAATACAGACGCTCATTTCATGCTCACATCCAGGTTTAATCAGGATGTTGTTGAGAATTTATTCTCGACCATTCGGCGAAAGGGCGGATTCCGAGAAAACCCATCAGCGAAGGAGTTTTGTTGTGCTTATAGAATGGTCATGGTAGCTGAACTGTTAAAGCCATCTCCAAGTGCAAACTGTTCTGCTGACAATGCAAAATCCCTCTTAACACTGGAAGCACTCACAAAGCACAGAGCCAAGAAACCATTTCCATCTCCATAATGCACAACAGAACAATGTAGTTTGCAGCACGTCACTTGATCGCCCTAAAGTGAACACACTGGCTTACATTGCAGGCCACATCTGTCGTAGAATCCTCACCACGCATGAACCAACCTCAAAATGTAACAGAAGCAGAGAAGTTCTGCTACGACCTGATACCACCTTGGTTGATCCTGCCCTCATATTCATCCACCACAAGGCATACAACACATCGACATCAGACCTCGGCTCCCTGATGGAGCCTTCAGAACAGTTTCTTGCGTTCCGTGAGGATGTGCGAGAAAGTGTTCGGCACAGAATTCGACGATGTGAAGATGAGCAGGAACAATATTTCAAATCTAATAAATGCAGCAATACACAGCACGATGGAATACAAGGACATGAACTTGTGCTGCCAGAGAGTCGAGGCGCAAATTGTAGCAATCTTTGTGAGTGTCCGCATACATTATGGGTCAAATTCACGAATAGAGGCCTGAAGGACTTGACCATTAAAAGGATGTGTAGGAAAGTTCTAAAAGTGGCACAAAAGTGACGTTCATGACTTTGTTAAATAATATATTGATGAAATACACTCGTTTATGTACATTGTGTGAAATTGTGATTTGTTACCTGCACAAAACATTGCAAATGGCGTACCTACGTTGGACGTTTTGTTCTTTGGTGTAAGCAGGGGTGGGGCGATCATTGTGTTACATACGATGAATTGTACATCACTTCCACTGGTTAGCTGATATGTTGAGCACTGAAACCCTGTATATCTCGCGCACAGAATAATGTGAATTGTGTAAATCTTACTATGCATGTCAGAAATAAAGTGTTAACCATGTTAATGGATTTCTATTATGAATTATTTAAAATTGAGTGGGGTTGGTGCAATATACTGCTCTGTGTCGTTATGAGATATTCACATTATAATTGAGTGGGTTGGTGCAATATTGTTGCAATATAGTGCTATTGTGCCGTTATGAGATGTTCACATTCAAATCTTACCATGAATGACACAATGAAAATCGTTATCCTTGTTTGTTTATGAATCTTGCTTTTGAATTATCTATGGGTTGGTGCAATATGCTGCTGATGTGTCGTTATCAGATATCCAGTTTTAAAAAGATAAATAAATCACAATAAAAGCGAAAATTGCCTATGTGGTGCCAGCACAACAACCTGGCCCTCAACACCAGCAAAACCAAGGAACTGATTGTGGACTTTGGAAGGAGTAGGATGGGGACCCACAGTCCTGTTTATATCAACGGGTCGATGGTTGAAAGGGTCAAGAGCTTCAAATTCCTGGGCGTGCACATCTGTGAAGATCTTTCCTGGTCCGAGAACACAGATGCAATTATTAAGAAAGCTCATCAGCGCCTCTACTTCCTGAGAAGATTACGGAGAGTTGGTCTGTCAAGGAGGACTCTCTCTAACTTCTACAGGTGTACAGTAGAGAGCTTGCTGACTGGTTGCATCGTGGCTTGGTTTGGCAACTTGAGCGCCCTGGAGAGGAAAAGACTACAAAAAGTAGTAAACACTGCCCAGTCCATCATCGGCTCTGACCTTCCTTCCATCGAGGGGATTTATCACAGTCGCTGCCTCAAAAAGGCTGGCAGCATCATCAAGGACCCACACCACCCTGGCCACACACTCATCTCCCTGCTACCTTCGGGTAGAAGGTACAGGAGCCTGAAGACTGCAACAACCCGGTTTAGGAATAGCTACTTCCCCACAGCCATCAGGCTATTAAACCTGGCTCGGAACTCTGAACATTAATATCCCTCCATCTGTTATTTGCACTTTATTAATTTAAAATAGTCAATGCCTTCTATGTTCTATTGTGCTATGCAAAGAAAAATTTTCATTGTCCTGTCAGGGACACATGACAATAAACTCTTTTGACTTTGACTTTGACTTGACTTCTTTCCACAGCGTGTGGTTCAGCACGACTGCGACACCAGAGTGAAGTTGCGGGAAGGTTTACAATGTTTTTTATTTAATGTCCCTTGTCTAGTCTGAAATAAAGTTCATCATTGGATATAAAATTCAGAAGAAATATGATTGTGTGTGTTGTATGACATACATCTATATGATTATATACATCTATATCACATTCGTGTATGTGTGTTCTTTCCAGCAAATCTAATCAGTTGTATGCTCGCTGAATATAACCATCCTTAAGTTATACACCACTTGCAAATCTGGCATAAAACAACTTTAACTTTGTGAAATACTTCCTTTAGATAACCCCACCATTACAGACAGATCTCACTCCACTCTCTGGCTATTGGAAAGACCAGACCCATTTAATTGTCGAGAAACAACTCCGTAGTAAATAGATACAAAAACATTAAGTAACATTCCATGGCTAGAGCAACTGGAATCTTCATATTGCTATTATTTTCTGCAGTTAGGAACAGTGTGATTAGATGAATGAATCACAGAGTGCAAGTGTAATACAAAATCTACTCGAACACAGCATTTGAGCCATTAAAAAGAAATTATTTAAAATACATTAAAAAAAGAAAATTACCAGAGTCAAAATTTATAAACATTTTATTCTTTAACAAAATTAACAGAATGATGTGTCTAACCCTATGTCACACACACAAACAGTTCCCCCGTAATGTTGATTACATTCGGGTCGGGTCGGTTTTGGTCATAATCAACTCAAACACAGCTTATGAGCCATTAACCAGAAATTATTTAAAAACATTAAAAAAGAAAATCGCCAGTCACATTTTATTATTTAACAAGAATTAACGCACTTATGAACTAACAGAATTATGAATCTAACCCTGTATCGCACACGTTAACTGTTCCCCTGCAACGTTGATTACACTGCGAGTCGGGTCGGGTTGGGTAGGTTCCGGTTACTGAAATGGATTAAAAAAAGGCCCACATTCCGCTCCGTAGCGTACTACAAGTCAGCCCATTGCATTCCGCAGGAGTGGCCTATCTTGCTCTGCTATAGGATCTTTGGTTGCGATATCCTCACAAATAAAAGAGCCACTGCAGGAAGAGTTGGCTTCCAGCCATTGGCAGAAAACCTGGAGAGGGGGCCAGAGTTCCCTCACGTTACAAGCTTTGCAAGCATCAGCTACCTCACGTCACATGATTACAGGAACAAATGAAGGCTGTAAGATACCATACACATGTAAAATTCATTCCTGAAAGTGCCGGCAGTGAACAGCGCTATCTGGGGTATCATTGGAGGGGGCATCAAAACTCAGGAAATTAAACTCCAACAAATTTTAAAAATCACTGTCCTCAGCCATCACGGCATTTGCCAAATCTGTGGGTGCCGGCTATCGGACGTCGAGCTGGATGCCCTGGCATTGATGTGCAATGCTCACTTCAAAATGAACTGCTTTCAAAAGAATGCCATCAGACCTGCCTTAAAACCCAAATTTGCAGGCTTATGTAAAGCCAGTAATGTCCAGCCACCGAATCTTCTCTTCGCGGAAGACCTATCTAGACAGGTAAGACCTGGATGAGGAAGCAAAAGCTGTCGGACCAATCAGGTACCAACGACGAGCAAAACTTCATCGTTTCGACGACAACGCCCCCACGCTTCCATCGGCAGTAAGCGGTTCACTGAAGCTGGTGGCAGCTTGAAAGCTGGGCAGAGGTTTTTCAGGACAAGGCCCAAGCCGGCCCTCAGCGAAAAATATGCAAGCCGCGCACCCCAGCAGTCCTACTCTCCAAATCAAGGACAGCACCAAGAGAGGACGTTTATTATTCCCTCCTTTGTCTTATTTAGTTTTATTATTTATCGCGATTTTCGTTCTTTTTAAAAAATAGGTAAAGCGGGGTTTTTAATCTTTTAATCTTTTAAAATCTTTTATCGTGCAAGGAAATCTCTGTGCTACCAACCAAGACCAATTTTATTGTGACTTTCTTTTAAACTAGTAAAGCAGCGTTTTATCCTGTCGTCGCCGTGCATTTCGCGCTACCAGCCGACACCAATTATTTATCTTCGCTGGGAACTTACTGCGTTTAACTGTTTTTAACCTTGAAGATTTTCCTGCTACCCGACCCAGTTGCAATATACGCTATAGAATACTGTAACCTCGCTCGTGCAATATTGGATTTCTAAAATCGAAGATTGAATTAGTACCATGCTTGGATCTGGAAGAATACGAAACACATCGACACCAATGTTGTATTTGGTTCCGTTGATTGCCTTCTCCCAACTTGGATTGAGGATTTTCCATGAATGGGACCATGGTCCGTCAAAAATTAGTGTCCAGAAGACGAACGTAAATACGTTTCGTGAAAATGGGTCGAAACACTCAGCTACCCCCTTTCTAGGCTACCTGGCCCAAAAGGTCAGCACCGTGGATGTAAACCAAAGTGCCCGTGTGGTTTGTGCTCATTTGCTGTTAAAGATTCTGGCATTCAGTGCTCGAGGTGCACAAGTTGGTTTCACCTGAACTGCTCCAATGTGTCAAACGACACTTTTGGTTTTCACTCCAAAAATCCAAATGCCATCTGGTTATGCCCATTGTGCGATGTCGCCAACCTTGCTCACTCATTTTTGACTCGTCAAGCGACCTTACAAGTATGCTCAACTTGAGCAATTCATTTGAAAGTCTCACACCTCTGAGTGACGACCCTGATTGTGACATAGGGCGGCCTTGTGGTACGACATCCAAAGCAACACCAACATCGGCTGAAATGTGCGAAGGCAAATGATGGCTGGACCATTGTAGGGAAAGAGGGTCAAAGTAATATCCATGATGACGACAATCCGCCAGCCTCCCCCTAACCCAATTATCACACCCGTCACCATGTTAATGGACAAAGAAATGCATGTAATGGTGATGCTCAAAAGGAGATTCATGGTACCAACAAAGATATTGATCGCAATGATGTCAGCAATGAACATGGGTTCAAAATCGCTGTTATAAATTGCCGCAGTATAAGAGGAAAATGTGCTGTGATCAATTCATTTATTGAAACTGAAAACCCTGATATCCTTATCGGGTCTGAATCTTGGCTGGACCCATCAATCAAATCTGCTGAGATTTTCCCTCCTCACCTCCAGATTTTTAGAAAGGACAGAAACTCGCATGGAGGCGGTGTCTTCATCGGAGTTAACAATAAATACCATTCCTTGTTTTGAAAGAACTGACTTAGACAGCGACTCTGAGCAAATCTGGTCTCAAGCTACACTCCAGAGTCAGTCGTTATAGCAAGGAAGCTTTTACCAACCACCTGACATGAAAACGGAGCCTCTTTTAGATCTTGGATCAAACATCTCCAAAATTAACGCCTTGTCACGCTCTCCACTTATCATCCAGGGGGGCGATTTCAATGTCCCAGGTGTAGATTGGTCTGACGCCATACAAAGCGAACCAAAAGGGGCTCTCCAGGAAACCCTAGCTGACCTTACTCTGGAAAATCACCTGTCCCAAAAAGTCACTTTCCCTACCAGGCTTGATGAGACAAGTGGCACCGAGAATACTTTAGATTTACTGTTTACTTCACACCCAGATTTAATTTCGGAAGTTTCATTGTGTGCTGGAATTAGCGATTATTATATTATCCGAGCAGAACTGTACACAAAGCTTAAAGTTCCTTCAAAACCACCGCGTAAAATTTCCCTCTGGAAAAAAGTGAACATCGAGGAATTTAAAGTCTTAGCAAAAGATTTCTTCAACCTGCAACCAGATAAAAGATCCGTAAAAGACAACTGGGTGTGGCTGAGAAACTCTTTAAATAATATTGTTACAAATCATGTTCCTCAAAAACTCATTAAGGGCCGTATGCGTCCTCCTTGGTTTTCGGCAAAACTGAAACGTCTCTGCAGTAAGAAAGAGAAGTTTTGCATCCGTGCCAAAAAAGGGGGTATAAAACTGGACTGGGACAATTTTACTAGAGTGCAAAAAGCAAGTTGATCGAGCTATTAGGAATGCTCATAGACAACATGTTTCCTCTATTCTTGGGGGAGAGCAACCCAAGGCTTTTTGGAGATATGTGAAATCCAGGCGGACAGACAACACTGGTGTCCAGATGCTTAAAGTGAACAACTGTCTGATCACTGAGGACCAGGTGAAAGCAGAAGCTCTTGCAAACCAATTTCAACACGTTTTCACCCGGGAAGATGTGGAGCCTTCATCATTTCCAGTTCTACCGCCAAGCCCGTATGCTGATATGCCTGCTATTAAAATTGAGGTTGAAGGTGTCAAGAAGTTTTGCTATTGATCAATACCACAAAAGCAATTGGACCAGATCAGATACAGAATCAAGCCCACAAGATCGCGACCGAAGAACTGGCTCCAGTTTTGCAGTTCATTATTCAACAATCGCTTGACTCAGGTGATGTTCCACTGGGTTGGAGGAAGGCCAACATCACTCCTCTCTTTAAGAAGAGTTCAACCACCAACCCAGCAAATTATCGCCCTGTTTCATTAACAAGTACTTGCTGCAAATAGCTGGAGCATTTAATTGATAGTAATCTGATGCGACACGTGAGCAAACATAACATTCTTGCTGACAACCAACATGCATTTAGGAGGCATAGATCATGTGGGTGTCACCTTATCCTGACGACGAATGGCCTGGCCAAGCACCTTGATGGTAACGTCATCACGGACTTAGTAGTGCTGGACTTTTCCAAAGCATTTGATGTCATCCCACACCAGAGACTGCTTCGGAAGCTTGACTTATATGGTATTCGTTCCAACACGAAACAATGGATTTCCAGTTTCCTGACAAAACGCCTTCAGCGTGTGTGTGTGTGTGTGTGTGAATGGAAAGAGCTCAATTGGCACCCAGTGTTGAGTGGTACACCCCAGGGCACAGTACTTGGCCCACATCTGTTTTTGCTTTACATCAATGACATCCATGAATAAGTCGCAAGCACAGCCAGACTATTCGTTGATGACTGTTTGCTATATCGTCCAATTAAGTCAGCTGATGATGAAGATGCTCTCCAAAAGGATCTCGATACAATGGCTGAGTGGTCACAACAATGGGGCATGCAGTTCAACCCATCCAAATGTGAAACCATGCGTGTCACCGGAAAGAGGAATCCAGGCGAAATATCTTACAATATACTTGGTGCCTTGAAGAATCCAAACAAACCAAGTATCTTGGCATCAAATTGCAGAATGATCTGCGTTGGAATGGCCAGACTCACCATGCAACGGTGAAAACAATAGGTGTCCTAAATTTTCTGAGACGCAACTTTCATCATTGTTCAACTTCTGTCAAGGAGAAGCTATACTTCACCCTCGTTAGACCTCATTTGGACTACGCAGTTGCAGCATGGGGCCCATACACAAATACAAATATTTCTTCCATCGAACGTGTCCAAAGACCGGCAGCGCAATTTGTTACTAACACCTATGAGAGAGAAGCGAGTGTTACCAAACTTCTGAATTCTCTGGGGTGGAACCCTCTCCAAGACAGACGTGAAGCTCACCGTTTGACCTGTTTTTACAAAATGTTAAATGGTCAGCTTGATATAGATTACAAGACCTTCACCAAACCCAAACCAATTAGGAGCAGACGAGGGCATTCAATCCAATTTGTGATTCCAGCTACCAAGACAGATGTGTACAGCAATTCGTTCTTCCCCCGCACAATTAAAGCATGGAATAATCTCCACCCTACTATAGTTACCCAACCAGATACAACTAAATTTAAGGTAGCTCTTTCTTCCCAAAAACCCTTTCTGGCTTAAGTCCTCCCTCCACCACCTCCAGTTTAAATTCCATTTGGAATATTTTGGAGGACCAAGAAACCAAGAACCAAGGAAATAGAACCCGCATCAGGGGCCTTTGGGCTTACCATAAGACCATCGGTAACCATGCAGGTAGGTGGGTCTGGTTCTTTCCGAAACATGGGGTATGTGGACCATTTACAGGTTTTTAATAGTTTACACTTGTTTTTTGTACAAATGACAACGGATAACTATGACAACATGAGATTCAGATCCGTTTATAAACTAAAAATGATAACATAAGATCACTTTATACTGCACACTATACAAGGGTTCCAAGCAGGCTTTGAATTGTGGCCAGAGTCGTTTTTCGAGGCAGGCTCAGAATTATGGCCGGAGTTGCCTTTCGAGGCAGGCTCGGAATTATGGCAGGTGTGGCCTGTTTATTGTGAAAGATGGAGGATGTCGGATCGTCCTTGATTTAACTCACATGCGCAGTAAAGACATTTTAGAATGG
Organism: Raja brachyura; assembly: GCA_963514005.1. The sequence goes on along the minus strand of OY740790.1, from coordinate 67,589,572 downwards.
AAAACTTTGTTACTGTCTAACAACTGATTTCCATAGGATGCTTTATGGCATGCATCGATCTCAAAGATGCATACTATTCAGTTCCCATTCATGGAGATCACCGGAGATATTTGAAATTTAGCTGGATGGGGCAACGATAGCAGTTAAAGCGTGGCAAAATGGGACTAAAAAGCCAGTTCTTGGGCTGCTCAGGGCTCAAAAAAACTTGTTATGGCCTATCTGGATGATATTCTAAAACACTGTATTTTGCTAAATTAGCTGAGTCAGCTGCAAAACTTTATTTAAGAAAATGGTGTTTCTCATCCATCCAGTTAAATTTAAGTTGATACCAACTAGAGTTACTGATTATTGGGAATTACCTTTAACTCTATTAATGTGTCTGTGACTCCACCCTGGGGCAAGAGATTAGGATTAATAGAAGCCTGTAACAACCTTGTTGTTATGAAGCAGCGTTCTTTTCATCAAAGTGGCCAGTGTAATTGGCAATTTAGGGCTGTGTTTTCAGCTGCGCAATTTGGGCCTTTGCATTATCAGAACTTACAACGTGCAAAGGAGCAAGCTCTCAAGTACCAAGTAGGTCATTGTTAACAGACCTATGCTATTACCAGCTGAAGCTATCAAGTCACGATGGTGGATGAACAGTATTCAGCATTGCTCCAGTAACTTTTTTGGTCAGTAAATCTTCAGTTATATTACAAACTGAGGTTAGTGCTCAAAGATGGAAAATTACTAATGCCATCTCTAGTTACGGAGGCGGATGGGATTTGCATGAGTTACCAATTCTTCAGTTATGTTGGTATCAACTACCTATAGACACTAGGTGCATTTTATGGGTTAAAGGTTTATTGTGCAAATATGCATAATCTGCATGCTCAATTCCAAGTTGATACACTATGGTGGTGGCATATGTTAATCACATGGATGCAATAAAGTCAGTATCCTGTGACAGTTTACCTAACCTCATTTGGCGCAGGTGTATCATCATATAACATCAATGACAACACGGAAAGGGTGTTGGATCACAAAGTATTTAATTACTTTGTGGCTCGATGGAACACTGAATAGCGATGTGTTTGCATCCAGGCTCAATCACCAGTTGCAAAAATATGTGGCATGGCAGCCACATCCAGGGGCAGTGGCGATAGATGCATTCTCGCTACACTGGGGAGGAATGTTCTTTTATGTCTTTCCTCCATTCTGTCTCATTAGTCGGGTCTTGCAAAAAATTCAGCAAGATCCCGCTTCAGGCATTTTCGAAGTGCCTGACTGGCCTATGCAGCCATGATTCCCGCTGATGTTGGGAACGATAATAGAACCTTATATGGTTATTTCTAATCACAAAAATTGCTGGTTCTGCCCGTGACTCGGGAAACCATGCTCTGCATGATAAAATCAATGAATTGACTTGCAGACTCTGAGAAGACCGTTCCTGCGGCTCGGGTTGTCAGACCAACCATGGACGTGCCCTGCAGATTGCAGGGATAGCACCAAAAAAACAGTACATTTCCTCATCAGGACATGGGAAGTGTTTTGTTTAAATGCTAATATTATATACAAAAATACAGCACCGCTAACTGATGTCTTGGAGTTCATTTCAAATGGGTCTTTGACAAAATATTAAGTTATAGTGCCATCAACTGTGCCAAACGTGCCTTCTCATCATATTTGCTGCAGGGATCGGGACCCACTCTGTCGGGTCTCACCCTCTGATATCCAGATATATGAAGGATATCTTTAACACAAATTCCCTCAGGCCCAGGTACACGGAAGTATGCAATATTAACAATGTGTTAGCACTACTTTGCCGGTGGGCTCCATCTACATCCCTGTCCTTGGTCAAACTCACTTACAAGTGGTAATGGTCATGGCGCAACGGGTCCAGTCATTGCATAAGCTGCGACTGGACAGGATGATTACATCTGCAGGCAAAATAACAATTTATGTTTATGACTTAGTCAAGCAGACTAGACCAGGGGCATCAGGTCTCAAAATAGATTTTTTTGGCATACCCCATGGACCTTCGGTTGTGTGTGGTCACACATCAACATCAGTATGTTAAGGTCACTAAGTGCCTTAGAGGCTCTGAACTAGCAATGTTTGTTAGTTACATAAAACCTCATAAGAAGGTATCAGTGCAGACCATCTCCAGGTGGTTAAAACGGGTTCTGGTGTGTGTAGGAGTGAACACTGACATTTTCAAATCTCACTCCACCAGGGCTGCAACAACATCAGCAACGAGGGTTATGGACGTCCCGCTGGACCACATCCTAGCGGCTGCAGGATGGTCAGTACCTTTCCAAACATTTTATAACAAACCCATTGCCAGACCGGGGGTATTTGCCAACTCTATTTTACGTTCTGTTTTATAGTTTCCTCCTGGATGAGAGGGGTTACTATTATTATTATTTGTTCATTAAAAAGCATCAGCATGTTTAAATCCATGTAATGTCTGAATGCATTATTAATGTTCACTCATCTGTGGTAAACTGATGCAGTTGTGTTGTGTGGACTCATGTTCACGGCATGAAATCACAGAGCTTTGAAATCTTCACGTAGTCACTCACGTGACTCCGAAGTAAAATAGTAAGATTAAACGAGAACATACCAGTTTGAAGTTTGATCTTTATTTTATGAGGAGTTACGATGAGGGATTACGTGCCCTCCGCTCCCAACCCTCTCTCATAAAGGTCAGCTGGTATTTCTAGTTTCTTGAATCTTCCTATATTCAGTTCAACAACTGTTATCTGTGATTTCACACTGCTGCTTTGAAGATTGACACGCATGTGGGCTGGCGGGCTCTTCACGTAATCCCTCATCTTAACTCCTCATAAAATAAAGATCAAACTTCAAACTGGTAAGTTCGCATTTAATCTTACTATTATTTGTTGACATACCGAATCTCCTCAGTCCTGTATGGAAGGAGAAGCATTCTTTATGATTGCATTAATGTGCTGGGTCCAGGACAGATGTTCAGAGAATTACATGCCCAGGAATTTGGCACATCGGCCTTCATCAGCCAGACGATTGAGTATAGAAGTTGGGAGGTCATGTTACAGTTGTATAAGATATTGGTGAGGCCGCATTTAGAGTATTGTGTTCAGTTCTGGGCACCATGTTGTCAAATGTTGTCAAGCTGGAAAGGGTACAGAGAAGATTTACGAGGATGTTGCCAGGACTAGAGGTTCTGAGCTATAGGGAGAGGTTGAGTAGGCTGGGCCTCTATTCCTTGGAGTGCAGGACGATGAGGGGGGATCTTATAGAGGTATATAAAATCATGAGTGGAATTCATCATGTAGATGCACAGAGTCTCTTGCCCAGAGTAGGTGAATCGAGGACAAGTTGACATAGGTTTAAAGTGAAAGGGAAATGATTTAATAGGAATCTGAGAGAACATTTTCACACAAAGGGTGGTGGATGTACGGAACAAGCTGACAGATGAGGTAGTTGAGGCTGGGACTATCCCAACGTTTAAGACACCGTTAGACAGGTACATGGGATGGACAGGTTTGGAGGTATATGGGCCAAATGCAGGCAGGTGGGACTAGTGTAGCTGGGACATGTTGGCCGGGTGTGGGCACGTTGGGCCGAAGGGCCTGTTTCCACACTGTATCACTCCATGGCTCTAGTTTGAAGTTTTCCACCATTGATCAATTGGTGGATCCGTGGCTCTCCTCTTCATAAGTCACTAATCTGCTCCTTGGATTGACACTAAAAGCTGGAGTAACTCAGCGGGTCAGGCAGCATCTCTGGAAAAAAGGAATAGGTGATGTTCCAGCTCGGGACCCTTCTTCAGACTGAGGGGAGAGGGAAACTAGAGGTACAGATGGTTATTTAGAGAGATACAGAGCAAATGTGTGAAATATGCAAAAAGCAATGATGATCAATGAAAGGTGGAGCCCATAATGGTCCATTGTTGGCTGTGGGGCAGGTGATAACGAGGTATACAGCCAGGCGAACTAGTACGGCGACTAAGGTGGATGCGGGACAGAGAGAGAGAGAGAGAGAGAGAGAGAGAGAGAGAGAGAGAGAGAGAGAGTACTGTTGTACTACAATGATCTGTTCATTATAGTGTGATTTTTGATTGTGTTTTGATGTGTTGTATTTTATGATTTGTGTTGAATAAAGTTTTTGAAATGAAAAAAAAAAATAAAAAAAAGAGAGAGAGAGAGGTCGTGTTTTCTTCTCAGCTCTGCAGTTGAGAAGGATTGAAGCAGCCTTTCAAGGATTTTGTCGTTGGAGAGGGCACAGACCCAGGGGGGCTTCATAGTTCAACTTATTGTTGGGCTGTTGAAGCTTTTCTCTGGTCTGGGGAGCCTCCATCTGTGTGAAGATTCCTGAGTTTCTCCACATTGTCGAGGGTGCGGTTGGCGTTGGCGGATTGCCAAGAGTGCCTGTGATCTCAGTGGGTTGAAGTTGTGCGGTGTCTTTGTCGTTTTTGGCACCGCTTCTCTGCCCTAAAGTCATTTTGCTCAGTGCGGCTGCCTGGCTTAATGTGAAGAAGGTACTTTTGCTTCCAGCGCGACTGGGATCGAGTTTCCCGTAAGCTGCTCTTGGCTGTGGACGAACCTGGGGACTTTCCTGCTTCAGCTGGAGGTTTCTGTTTTCTGCTGCCTGTCTTTGACTGTGACTGTCTCTGGGACTTAACTTGGAGCTGTGCTGCTGAGGGGCTTGGAGCTGGTTTGTGCCTCTGTGAGGATGGCGATGGAAGGGGCGCGGCCGAAGGTCCGGACCTACGCAGCGACGGCATCAGTGGCGGGTGCGAGGCCATCTGAGCTTGAGCCTCATGTTGACTTGGATGGGGACAGTTTTGGTATTTCTGTTCAAACTGGGCCTATGATGTCGAGGGGGGTAATTACGAAGGCCATGAATGAACTTCTTGGGAGGGGGGCTATTGTCTCTTCTGAGCTCGAAAGGGGAAAGGTGGAGATGATACTTAAGACCCGGGAGTGTGTGGCCCGAGCGTTGGAGGAGGGGATCTCAGTGGGGGGGGTCCACGTACAGGTGGATCCGTGGGTATCAAGGGTGAGACCGGTTCTCCTGCGGAGCTGCCCCACTTATTTTTCGGATGCAGTGCTTTTTCCACACCTGTCCAAGTTCGGGGAGGTGCGGTCTAAATGTTATCGTCTCTTGCATCCCGGGGGGGACCCGGAGGAAAAAGGGGTCTTCAGTTTCAAGAGGAGGGTGTTCATGAAGGTGGGTGAGGGGGATGGTGCCGAGGGGAGTTTTGAGGTGGTGCATAAGGGTGTCCCAAGAACCGTGCGTTGGAGTTGGGGAAAGGCACGGTGTCATGCGTGCGGCGAATTTGGACATCTCCGTAGGGAGTGTCTTTTTCGCGGGGGCACTGCTAGAGGTTCTAGTGCAGTGGCCCAGGAAAGCGCTGCTGGCCCATCTGGGGTGGCTTGTCAAACCTCAGCGGCGCGGGGTGGTACTGCTGACCCGGCTAAGGTTGCCAGTTCTGCCTTGGTGTCCCGGAGAGGCAGTGCGAAGCCTTCTGGGTCCATAGGTTCCGCTTTGGGGACCCTGGGCGGTGAGAGCCCAAGCCCCCCACGTCCCCCACGTCTTGCGCTTGTGGTGGCGGATGGAGGTGGGGCGCAGGAGGAGGGGAGTGTTGAGGGGGGGTTTTGGGAGAAGCAGGGGAAGCACAACAAGAAGAAGGAGAGGGATAGGGCCGCCCGAGCAAAGAAAGTGCAATCGGGTGAGTTTAGCTCCAGTGTGGTGCAGACTGCACCTGCTGGGGCCCAGGGGGGAGTTGGGGTGGCTCGGAAGGGGGTAAAGAAGCCTAAACGTGTGGGTGGCAAAGTGGATGGGGGTAATGTGGAGGCGGATGACCCTTCCCTTATGGAGGTTACCGCACCTCCGCATGCGAGTGGGACTAAAAGGAGGCATCTGCCTGGTGAAGATGAGGAAGGGCGTGGGTCCAGAGCGAAGGGGATGTCTTTCTCCGGGCTTTCCACCACTGAGGTGGCTGAAAGTGGTCTTGACCCGGTGTCTTCTGGGTCGGTGGTTGGGCCTTCTCTTCATGGATCTACAGCGGGTGTCACAGGACTGGGAGCTGAAGTTGATTCCGGTGGAGTTGTGTCCACTGGGCGGGAGTCTGTCCCTTCATCTCAGGGGCCCTCTGAGGGAGTTATCTCGGCGGGTGCTGTGGTTAGCTCCCTTGGGTGTGTACCCTCTGGGTCGGATGAGGTCCCCTCGTTTCAGAGGCCTACTGAGGGTGCTAGCACGTTAGGTGACGTGGTTGGCTCCTCTGGTAGTGTGCCCTCTGTGACGGGGGATGTGCAGAGTCGGGCTGAGGGGGGAGTTTCGGGGGTGTTGTCGTTCAAGTCTGTGCTCCATATCAGTGCCAGTGGAGGTGCTGGGGGGCGGGATGCCTCACCGGATGAGCTGTCTGGGGTGAGGTTAATAGCAGGTGGTGATTCTCTGGGTGATGCCTGTGGAGAGGGCACTCTGGATGATGTGGAGGTCAGGGCTGTTATGGGTCGTGATCCTCTTTCAGACTCCGAGGGTACCAGTGTTCCGCAGGCCCTGGGGATGCCTCTTGTTGTTGCTTCCCCAGGCCCAGAAGAGGAGGGTGATGGTAGCGTGCAGGAGCCCAGCCATTCAGAGGGCTGCGAGTCTCAGGCAGGGGTGTCGGGACCCACCCCCAGCATTGATCCGGGGGGTCATGTCATGGCTGTGGAGGAGGACAGCGATGCTGCCAGTGGGGGGGGCACAGAGAGTGATTTGTCAGAGAGTTCTGGTCTTTCTGAGGTTGTTGATTCAGGTGCGAGCGGGTTGGCTGTGAGCCCAGACTCCAAGGCCGTGTCTGAGGCGAAGTTTATTGTTGAGGTGCGAGAGTTCCTAAAAACGAGCCGCACTTCCAAAACATTATGGTTTGCTGCTGAAAGGCGGTGGGGGGACTGTCTAGATGTGCAGGCGAGTCTCGAGGCTATCCTTAGTAACAAGGATAGTGGTCTTTCTGACTCGGATTTGGGGCAGTTTCGGGGTTTTTTGAAGGTCCTCAGCAAAGGAGCTCCTGTGACTACAGGGAGTGTGAGGGTCTCAATCTAATGTGCCTACACATTCACAGTAGCTACATTAAATTTAAATGGGAGTAGAGCGAGTTTTCGAAGATTTCAGCTCTTATCGGCCCTAAGGGAGGGGAGATTTGCAGTTTGTTATCTGCAAGAGACACATACCGTTGCTAGTGATGAACCTACCTGGCATCTGGAGTGGGAAGGGAGGGTTTATATGAGCCATCTCAGCTCAAATTCGAGTGGGGTGGCTTTTCTGTTGGCCCCAAATTTTCTGCCAAGCATTTTAAAAGTGCAGGAAGTGGTGCCAGGACGTTTGCTCCATCTGGCCGTGAGCCTGGATGGCATGCCGTTGCATTTCATTAACGTGTATGCCCCTAGCTCCGGCACGATGCAGGCCGGCCTACTTCGGGAGGTGAATGCTCTGTTGGGCACTATTGATAGGGGAGAGTGTGTCTTCCTTGGTGGGGACTTTAATTGCACACTTGAGGTGCGGGACCGTTCTGGTACTCAGTGTGCGCCTGCTGTAGCGAAGAAGCTGAGAGGCTTGATTGACTCTTTTGAGTTGGTTGATGTTTGGAGGGACCTTCACCCTGATTCCATTGCTTTTTCGCGGAGGTCTGAGGGCGGTGGTTCCCGCATTGATCGGTTTTATATTTCCCGAGCGTTTGTTTCCCGTGTCTCAGCGGCCTCAATGCGGCTGGTGCCGTGCTCGGACCATTGTCTGGTGCGTGTGGATTTCAATCCAGCGTGCGCTCGGGCTGGGTCCGCGTACTGGCACTTTAACAACAGGCTGCTGGAGGATCGGTGTTTCCGGGAGTCATTCACTCGGTTTTGGGTGAAGTGGAGAGAGAGGCAGAGGTGCTTCTCTTCCCTTAGGCAGTGGTGGGATGTGGGTAAAGCTCACATCCGTCTCTTTTGTAAGGAATATACATGGGGGTCGACTGGAAGGCGGGACTCAGCGGTCGAGAAGCTGGAGAGGGAGATACAGGACGCTGAGTCTCGCCTTGGTCAGTTTGGTGAAGACTCCAGCGAATGGGGAGAGTTTCAGAGGAAGAAGGAGGTTTTGAGGAGTCTGCTGCTTGAGCGATCTCGAGGCGCTTATGTGAGGTCTCGGGTCCAGATGCTGCACGAGCTGGACCGAGCGTCGCCTTATTTTTTTCTCTTTGGAGAAGGGGCGGGGAGCTCGAAAACAGCTCGTGGAGTTGCTTGCAGATGACGGCTCCTCCGTCACTGATCCAGAGAGGATTAATGCCTTGGTTAGGTCCTTTTATGGGTCCCTGTTCTCTGCGGAAGGATTCAGTGTGGAGGCTCAGCAAGATCTGTGGGAGGGTCTACCGACCGTAGATAGGGGGGAGGCTGATCTTCTTGATGGCCCCTTATCTTTGGAGGAGTTGACTCGCGCCTTGCATCAGCTCAGGAGGGGTAAGTCCCCCGGGCTGGATGGGTTGACGGTGGAGTTTGTTAGAGCATTCTGGGACGTCCTAGGGGGTGACTATATGTTGGTTCTGGGGGAGAGCCTGGCGACTGGAGTGATGCCTCTCTCGTGGCGTAGGACGGTTGTTGTCTTGCTGCCTAAGAAGGGCGAACTCCGTTTGTTGAAGAACTGGCGTCCAGTCTCTCTCCTTTGCACAGAATATAAAATTTTTGCACGGGCAATGGCAAATCGCCTGGGCTCCGTGCTGCATCAAGTGATTCATCCTGATCAATCTTATACAGTCCCTGGCCGGTCCATCCAGGATAACATCCACCTGGTTAGGGACCTGATTCATTTAGTCCAGGGTACTGGTGAGTCAGCTGCTTTTCTGTCTCTTGATCAGGAGAAGGCTTTTGATAGGGTGGAGCATGAATACCTATTTGGGACGTTGCAAGCGTTTGGGTTTGGACCACACTTCGTGGCCCGGGTCCGGCTTTTGTACGCTGCTGCGGAGTGCCTTGTAAAGGTTAATGGCGCGGTGCTAGCTCCTTTTCATTTTGGGAGGGGGGTCCGCCAGGGGTGCCCTATGTCGGGCCAGTTGTATTCGGTCTGTGTGGAGCCGTTCCTGTGTCTTCTTCGGAGGAGGTTGACAGGCCTGGCCCTACCTGGCCCGCGGGTTGAGGTGATTCTATCGGCGTATGCCGATTACGTACTTCTTATGTTCACTGATCCTGGTGACCTGCGGAGGATGCGTGAATGCCAGGAGATTTTCTCGGCTGCATCTTCTGCTAGGATTAACTGGAGTAAGTGCTCTGGACTTTTGGTGGGTCAGTGGCGGGTAGACTCCCTGCCGGAGGAGATGGCATTGTATGCGTGGAATACCACGCACCTCCTCTATCTGGGGGTGTACCTGAGTCCCACTGAGGATGTTTGGCCGGCAAACTGGCAAGAGTTGGAGACGAAGGTGGTTGCTCGGCTGGGGCGCTGGTCAGGCCTGCTTGGAGTTCTCTCCTTTCGGGGGAGGGTGCTGGTCATAAACCAGCTGGTGGCCTCTATGTTATGGTACCGGCTGGCTACTCTTGTCCCGCCCTCTATATTTGTAACTGCTATACAGAAGAAGCTGGTGGATTTCTTTTGGGGAAATAGGAAGCATTGGATTTCCGCGGCGGTCCTGAGTCTTCCGTTAGAGGAGGGCGGCCAGTCCTTGGTGTGCGTGCGCACCCAGGTGGCGGCTCTCCGTCTCAGGACTCTGCGGAGATACATGTATGTAGAGAACCCTCCCAGATGGCACGCTCTGGCCACGTATTTTTTTCGTCAGGGTCGTTGCCTAAGGGGGGTCTCGCGGCTCCCGGTGGCGGGTGTCAGTCGACCCGCTCTAAGGGGCTTGCCTGTTTTCTATAGGGATGTGTTAAGAGTGAGGAATTTGGTGGTGTTCAGCCAGAGTGTTGTTCCACGAGGAGAGGGGGATGTTGTGGCTGCGGGTGTGGCTGGTCCTCATCCTGTCATGGTGGTTGTCGAGGAGAGGCGCGAGCCTAGAGTGGTTCAGATAGAGCTTACCCCCGCTCCGTCAGATCTGCTCATCGGGCCTAGGCTTCGGGATATTTCTCGGCCTCCGGCTCCGCATAATCTGAGCTGCCTTTCTGAGATGACCAGCATGCCATTTTGTGAGGCAAGGAGACGCGCACTGTACAGGATGCTCCTGCACATTCTGAACCACCGTGCCTTCGTCTCCCGTCCTGACTCACCATGGAGGACGGTGTTACCATCCGAAGGCGGCGGGGGGCCCCAGTGGGGGTCCTTCTATAAGGGAGTTGTACCCCTTTATATTGGGGACCTGGGGTGGAGAGTGCTGCATGGAGCGGTGGTTTGTAATAAACTTTTGAGTCGGTTCACGGGCTCGTCTGCCGCATGTATTTTCTGCGGAGAGGAGGAGACCGTATTCCATGTGTATATGGAGTGTGTGAGGTTACTGCCCCTGTACCAATATCTGAAGGGGCTGTTCCTCAAGTTCTGGCTGCATTTTAGCCCCACAATCCTGGTGTTTGGACACAAGGCAGGGAGTGGGGAGAGCCGAGTGTGGGGGGGGAGACTTACCTGTCGGTTTGCTCCTCGGCCTGGCCAAGATGGCCATTCGTGGGTCCAGGCAGCGGGCGGTCGACGGTCAGGCGAGAGTCGGCTGCCTGCCCCTCTTTCGGGCCTACGTCCGTGCACGTGTGTCCCTGGAGAGGGAACACGCGGTGTTCACGGGGACTGTGGGGGCCTTTCGTCAGCGCTGGTCGCCGCGTGGGGTTGAGGCGATTATAAATGAATGTACTGTTGTACTACAATGATCTGTTCATTATAGTGTGATTTTTGATTGTGTTTTGATGTGTTGTATTTTATGTTTTGTGTTGAATAAAGTTTTTGAAATGGAAAAAAAAAAAAAAAAAGAGAGGTAGGGGTCACTTGAAGTTTGAGAAATAAAATCATAGAGCTGGATCGTTTCGGGTCAGGACAAGTCAACTTTATTTGTCACAGACACATATAAGATGTACAGTGAAATGAAAGTAGCAATGCCTGCGGGATTGTGCAAAACAACAGAACAGAACCAGTATTTACATTTAAAAAAAACACACAACAGTATATTAGTCCCTGGTGAGGTTAGAGTTTGTAGTCCTGATGGCCTGTGGGAAGAAACTCAGTCTCATCCTGTTTTCGTAACGTGACAGCAGAGGCGTTTGCCTGACCGTAGCAGCTGGAACAGTCTGTTGCTGGGGTGGTAGGGGTCCTTCATGACCCTGCAGGCTCTGGATTTGCACCTCCTGATGTATAGGTCCTGCAAGGGGGGGGAGAGGTGGGAGTGTAGTTCCCATGGTGCGTTCGGCCGAACGCACTACTCTCTGCAGAGCCTTCCTGTCCTGTGCAGAGCTGTTGCCAAACCAGATCGAGATGTTACCGGACAGGACGCATTCTACAGCACCAGAGTCGAAGGATTGAAGGATCCTCAGCGAGACTCTGAATTTCCCCGTGACCATCATGTTTAATTGTCAACCCACTCGAAGTCGGGCAAAGGGTACAATTGTCAAATATAAAAAGGCAATAAAATGTCAAAGATATCAGTCAGCTCACGATTTCACTAAAGGTTGTACATCAAAAATGTTGCAAACAGTGTACAGAATTATTTCAACACATAAATTTAAAAGCACAACAAGAGTTATTTACCAATATTATTATCCCAGTGATAGCTAAGGTGCACTTTATTTTTATGTGGAAAACAAATAAATAACCTTATGAAAAAACAAAATTAAATTATAGAAATCTATTCAAATAAATTACTGCAATCAATTTGAAAATATTAAAAAAATTCAAGATATTCATTTTATACACTGGAATCTTTTCATTACATAGTTTCCAGTATCGTAAATAAACCTGATGTTTGACACAACTGATCCGGAAAGATTGTCTTTGCAATTAGTTGTGGCAGATGTATCATTATGTAGAGTGCGGCACGGTGGCGCAGCGGTAGAGTTGCTGCCTCACAGCGCCACAGACCCGGGTTCGATTCTGACCGACTGGTGCTGTCTGTACAGAGTTTGTACCTTCTCCCTATGACCTGCGTGGGTTTTCTCTGGGTGCTCCGGTTTCCTCTCTCATTCCAAAGGCGTGCAGGTTTGTAGGTTAATTAGCTTCTGTAAAATTCTCCCAAGTGTGTAGTGGGATAGAACTAGTGTGTGGGTGATCATTGGTCGGCGTGGACTCAGTCTAGCTGAAGACCCTGTTTCCGTGATGTTTGTCTAACCTAAGACATTTGTGGAAACATTGTCGAATCTTAACGTCGGCTCGGTGTGAAATTCTGCTGCCGCACTCTCGCCAAACATGGCAGTGTAGGACGTCTTGAGAAACTCAATGTAGTTCTGGATGCTACGATTCTGATTCTCAGATTGTTCGAGGCTGAGTTTCAACTCCTGAAGACGCATCTTATGGATCCCGTCAGCCTGAGGAACCAAGAAGCATACCTTGAGCTTGGGACCAAAATGATTCTTCTTTATGGTTGAAGAGGCCAATGATAAAAATATTAATAATAATAAATACTTTATTGATCCCCTCAGAGAAATTCAGGTGTCCAGAAGCCCCCAACCAACAAACCCACACATTCCGAACAAACGCAGACATAAAATACAATGTGGACATTACCTGAGAGCAATAAATACTTAAAAAGACCAATAATTAAAAATTAAAAAATGCAAAAATGCAACCCCCTACAGCCCGAATTATAAAATCTAATGGCTGCAGGGGTGAAGGATCTCCTGAACCGCTCTGTTCTACAGGGCAGGGAGAGGAGCCGGTCGTTGTCCGAGTGCTCTTTTGACTCTCCAGAATTACATGGAGGGGGTGCCCAGGGTTTTTCAGGATGGCCTGCAACTTGTGCCTCATACGCCTCTCAAGCACATCCATCCCAGATGCCACTCTCCCCTCCAGCACTGAGCTAGCTCATTTAACCAGTTTGTCCAGCTTCTTGTTATGTTTTGCACTGATGCTGTTGCCCCAGCAGACAATAGCGTAGAAAATAACATTTCCAACCACAGTGTTGTAAAACATGTGCAGCATATCATTACGTACATTGTGCAACAAAAGCTTTCACTGTACCTCGGTCAATAAACTAAACTGAACTAACTAGTCCTGCCGATCTCTATGCAGAAAAAGTATTTCACCGTACTTTGGTACATGTGATAATGACATTGAATTTGCAGATGAGTCCTGAGATGGGTCTGGGGTCTCCTGTTCAGAGAGACAATTCATGCGGACAAAACACAGCACTCACCCAGTCCTTGTTCTGTTGAAGCTGTTTCAGGTCTTTTGTCTTCCGATTTAACTCTGATTCAAGTCCAAGGATCCTGTTCTGTAAAGCTCGCTCCCTGGCTAAGGCCTGTTCTTTCACCTCCCCGACCTGCGAAGGGGAGGGAACGCGTCTCATGCATGAGAAATTGGAAGAAAACAACCAAAAAGGAAGGGGAGTCTTTGGACTCACACAGCCATGCCATTGAAACAACCAACGGGCACAGAGAACTTATTATCACCCAAGATAGACACAAAGTGCTGGTGTAACTCAGCGGGTCAGGAACCATCTCTGGAGAAAAAGGATGGGTGGCGAATCAAGTCTGAAGCCTTCTGCAGACTCACAAGCAGACAGACAATCAGTGTGAAGAAGGGACCCGACCCAAATCTTCACCTATCCGTGTTCTCCAGAGATGCTGCCTCACCTGCTGAACTACCAGCTCTTTGTGGTTAACTTTGGTATAAACCAGCATCTGCAGTTCTTTGTTTCTACGCTATTATCACCCAAACTTTACTTATGCACCAGAATTTCTGCAGATAGAGGCTGGACATTGTGGGTCCGTATTGCTTGGAGTTTAGCCAAAGTGGTTTGTGGTCTTAACCAAACATACAAGATCCTACAGGATATTGACAGTGTAGACGTTGACACAGAGTGCTGGAGGAACTCAGCGGGTCAGGCAGCATCTCTGGAGAACATGGACAGGTCACGTCCATCATGGACCTGTCCAGGACATCAAATTAGGTGACGTTTCACAGAGTGCTGGAGTAACTCAGCGGGCCAGGCAGCATCTCTGGCAAACATGGACAGGTGACGTTTCACAGAGTGCTGGAGTAACTCAGCGGGCCAGGCAGCATCGCTGGAGAACATGGACAGGTGACGTTTCACAGAGTGCTGGAGTAACTCAGCGGGCCAGGCAGCATCGCTGGAGAACATGGACAGGTGACGTTTCACAGAGTGCTGGAGTAACTCAGTGGGTCAGGCAGCATCGCTGGTGGACATGGACAGGTGATGTTTCACAGAGTGCTGGAGTAACTCATTGGGCAGGCAGCATCTCTGGAGGACACAGGTAGATGATGTTTCAGAGTGATTTGCAGGGGGTGTGGAGAAAGGAACCTGGGAAAGTGGAGGGACCGGACAAAAACGTGGCAAGTAAGTTGTCGGTAAAATTTGACAATTAATACTCTTGCATTCTAATAAACCTGGTGGCCTATTCCTGCTTTCTATTTTCCCATGTTCTTCGGCAAAAATGTGCAGGTCAAATATTCTTGCTCCAATCAACCACATCTGGGGAATATTGGGGTACATTTCAGCCTGCTAATAGTAAACTGCACTCTCTATTAAGATGCAAGGAGCTGCAGCTACTGGAATCATGCACAAAACACAAAGTGCTGGAGTAACTCGGCGGGTCAGGCAGCATCTCTGGAGGACATGGATTGGCGGTGTCTCAGGCCGGGACTGATTCAGTCTGAAGAAGGGTCCCGAATTGAAATATCACCAATCCATGTCCTCCAGAGTTGCTGCCTGGCCCGCTGAGTTACTCCAGCACTCTGTAGAAGGATCATAACCTGAATTGTCCCTATCCATGTCGAGTTTAGTTTAGTTCAGTTTAGACATACAGGCCCTTTGGCCCACCGAGTCCACACCGACCAGCGATCACTGTTACAGTAGCACTATCCTACACACGAGGGACAATTTACAATTTTCACCGAAGCCAATTGACCTACAAACCTGCATGTCTTTGGAGTGTGGGAGGAAACCGGAGCACCCGGAGAAAACCCATGTGGTCACGGGGAGAACGGACAAACTCTGTACAGACAGCACCCGTAGTCTGGATCGAACCCGAGTCTCTGGCGCTGTAAGTCAGCAGCGCTACTGCTGCACCGCTCCGAATTGTCCTCCATAGATGTTGCCTGATCTACTGGGATACTGCAGCATTTTGTGTTCTTTCTATTTGTACTTTACTTGTATGGTATGTTATTTGTCACATGTTCTGAGGTACAGCAAAATTCAATTTCAGATTAGTTTAGAGATACAGCGCGGAAACAGGCTCTTCGGGCCCACCGAAATCGCGCTGACCAGCGATCCCCGAACATTAACACTATCCGACACACTAGGGGCAATTTTACAATTATTCCAAGCCAATTAGTTGAAGTTCAAGTTCACATTTATTGTCACACGCACCAGTTGGTACAGTGAAATTTGAGTTACCGTATAGCCATACCAATAAAAAGAACACAATTCACAATGAATTTAACATAAACATCCACCACAGCGGAATTACCGTTTCTCACTGTGATGGAAGGCAATAAAGTTCAGTCACTCTTCCTCTGTTTGTCCTGTATGTCTTTGGAGTGTGGGAGGTAACCGGACAACGTACAAACTCTAAACGTGTTCAGTACAGGCATCACTATACACAAGAACAACATTGTGCACGACACAGTCCAAGACAAAGATGACTGTCTCCAGAGAGGGACCGGTTTATACCTTTTTACTGACATCCTGCAATGCAGCTTCCAGCTGCCGACTCAACGCCGCAGACTCCATGGACCGTGTTTGCAGTTGGCTGTTGCTCAGTGAAACCGCTTCTTCTCGTTTCACTATTGTGTCGGTCAGCTCCTGGTTTTGTCTGTCAACCTCCTTTAGTTTCCTTAGGTCAATAACAATCAAAATTCTTTGGTAGACTCAAATAAGACAAGCAGAGCTGTCTAAGTGCAGTTGCATGTGTTCCGAGCAAAGCTAGAGGAGGCTTACTAGAGCGATCCCGGGAGCGTCGAGTTGGGAAAAGGGGAAGTACAATGGGATCTGGGAGTCCTGGTTCATCAGTCACTGAAAGTAGGCATGCAGCTACAGCAGGCAGTGAAGAAAGCGAATGGCATCTTATTGAAACATATAAGATTATTAAGGGTGTGGACATACTAGAGGCAGGAAATATGTTCCAAATGTTGGTGGAGCCCAGAACCTGGGGCCATAGTTTAAGAATAAGTGGTGAGTCATTTAGAACGCAGATGACGAAAAACGTTTTCACACAAAGAATTGTGAGTGTGTGGAATTCTCTGCCTCAAGAGGGCAGTGGAGGCTGGTTCTCTGGATGCTTTCAAGAGAGAATTAGATAGAGCTCTTAGGGATAGGGGAGTTAAGGGATATGGAGAGAAGGCAGGAACGGGGTACTAATTGTGGATGATCAACCATGATCACATTGAATGGCGGTGCTGGCTCGAAGGGTTCGAATGGCCTACTCCTGCACCGATTGTCTATTGACTAGGTTAACGTATGAGGAGCGTTTGATGGTTCTAGGCCTGTACTCGCTGGAGTTCATAAGGTCGATGGGGGGGAGGATCTCATTGAAACCTATCGAATAATGATAGGTCTAGGTGGAGAGGCTGTTTCCAGTAGTGGGGGAGTCTAGGACTAGAGGGCACAGCCTCAGAATAAAAGAACATACCTCTGGAATGATGGGGAGGAATTTTAGCTAGAGTGTGGTGAATCTGTGGAGTTCATTGAAACCAACGGCTGTGGAGGCCAAGACATTGGGTATTTTTCAAGCGGTGGTTCTTGATTAATAAGGGTGTCAAAGATAACGGGGACAAGGCAGAAAAATGGGGTTGGGCGGGAAAGGTAGATCAGCCGATGGAATGGTGGACAAATGTCTTCATTCTGCTCCTATGTCTTATGGTCTTATCGTATCTGCCTGCATCACCACCCCTGGCAACGATTTCCTTGTGCCTTCCAAATGCAAGTAAATCCTATTCCCAAGAATCCTCTCCAATACTTCCCCAACAGGGGCGTGAAGCTCAGCTGCCTGGGATTTCCAGTATTTTTGCAGTTTCCCGTCTTCCACAAAGGAACAGCACTGGCTACACCCCAGTTCTCCAGAACCTTGCCTGTGCTAAGAGAAGATTATAAAGAACTTCCTCAAAGCCCCAGCTATTTCCTCTCTTTCCTCTCTCAATAACCGGGGATAGATCCCATCAGGCTGTGAAGATTGTGTAGGAAGGAACTGCAGATGCTGGTTTTCACCGAAGATAAGACGCAAAATGCTGGAGTAACTCAGCGGAACAGGCTGCATCTCTGGGACGAAGGAATGGGGGACGTTTGGAGTCGAGACCGTCTGAAGAAATGTCTCCACTGGAAACGTCACCCATTCCTTCTATCCAGAGATGCTGCCTGTCCCGCAGACTTACTCCAGCATTTTGTGCCTAGTGTGTGAAGATTTATCCACCTCTATATACGCTTCAATAGGCACACCATCTCCTCAATCTCAAAATGCACTAGGATATTATTAAACTCCACACTGATCACTCTATCCTTCATGTCTCCTTGGTGAATACTAATACTAAGTACTCATTTAGTACCTTGCCTGCAGCCTTATCCTTGCTTGGTCTTATCCCGTCCTTGGTCATTTCTATTTCCGACTTGCCAAGGACATTTCTTTTGCTCCCAATTCTCTGCTCGAGTTTTTTCCTGCTTCCTTTGTATTCCATCACAATGTACCCAATTTGGAGGTCACGAGCATACAAGACCAACTCTCCAAAGTTTTAAGTCAACACCAGATGCGCTTCATCAAGTGCCCAGGATAGAATGCAGCACAGTGGAGCAAGTGGTAGAGCCACTGCCTCACAGCGCCAGAGACCTGGGTTCGATCCTGACTACGGGTGCTGTCTGTGTGGACTTTGCGCGTTCTTCCCGTGACCGCGTGGGTTTCCTCCAGGTCCTCCGGTTTCCCTCCCTGACATTCCAAAGATGTGCAATTAGTCGGTTAATTGGGCCGCTGTAAACTGCTAAACTCACCTGGATAGATGAGCGGCAGAATCCTGAGCGTAAAACGGTGACAGGATGGAGGGAATAAAGTTGGATTTGATGTGTGGAAAATTAATTGAGAAGGGGGTTTATGGTCAGCATGGACTCGATGGGCCGAAGAGCCTATTTCCACGCTGCATCTCTCAATGACTCGATGCAGTCCCGGATCACCAAGAGTGGGTTACGAGAGAACATTACTGCTTCACTGCAGAATTATGTGTTACTTGGAGACATCCATAATGCCAAAGCTAGAAGGTATTTAGTTTAGTTTAGATATACAGCATGGAAACAGGCTATTCGGCCCACCGCATCCACACTGACCATCGATCACCCGTGCATGCTAGCCCTATGTTATCCCACTTTCTCATCCAATCCCTGCACACTTGGGACAATTTACAGAAGCAAACTTGATGGGCCGAAGGGTCTATTTACTTGCTGCATTGCTCAATGATAGAATGCAATCCCAAGGCACCAGGAATGAGCTAGTAGAGAATGCTACCTCTACATGATCCCACTTTCAAATCCTCTCCCGACGTACTCAGGGCAATTTACGGAGGGGGCAATTAACCTACAAACCCGCACGTCTTTGGGACGTGGGAGGAAACCGGAGCCACCCGGAGGAAACCCATGGGATCACAGGGAGAACGTGCAAACAGATAGCGCCTGAGGTCGGGATTGAACCTGGGTCGCTGGCGGCGTACGGTGGTAACTCGACCAGCTGCGTCACTGTGAGGCTCACTTAGTCTGACGAGCGTACACAGTGAACAAAACTATCGGAAAACGGCCGAGCTGTTACCAGGAGAGAACATCCAAGGCCTTCTGTATCGCGTGCTTCTCTTCCCTCAAGGAGTCCAGCGTTTCCGAAGAGGATTTCCCGCTGTAGCTCTGGTAACTGGACTGGAAGATGGCTACAGTTAGAGCACTTGTAAAATACACAAGATTTTTCAGGAAGACGCACATTGTTGAAATTACCAATAAATAAACACCCACTAAAACGATATCAAGCCACACTGCCAAACAAGGTGAATCGAGCACACAGAACAAACATGAAATGGAGTGCAGAAGGAGATTGCATTTGGAAAGCCAAGTAACTATATTAAAAAAAAATGATTCCACAATATTTAGCATGTTGTTTTTGGAAACTTGGAAGGTGGCACAATAGCTGGTTGAGTTGCTGTCTCACAGTGCCAGAGACCAAGGTTCGATCCTGACTATGGGTGCTATCTGTGTGGAGTTTGCACATTGTACCTGGGACACCATTCCAAAGACGTGCGGGTTTGCAGGTCAATTGGCAACTGTAAAATTGCCCTTAGCATGTAGGGAGTGGTTGAGAAAGTGGGTAACATGGGACTAGCATTCTCTGCAATCTCACTCATATTTGTCAGGGAGTGCACTCAGTCATTGAGATGTGGAGCATGGAAATAAGGTGTCTGGCCCATGGAGTCAATGCTTAACATCAAACCTCACCCCTCCCCGCACCCTCCAGACTAATTCTACACTAATCAAATCTACACAAGTGGCAATTTACAGTGGGTGAATGGGTATCCGATGGTCAGCGTGGACTCGATGGGCCGAAGAGCCTGTTTCCAAGCTGCATTGTTCAATCAATCAATTCAATTAATTAACACTGCCGAATACTGGGGCGGCTCGGTGGCGCAGTGGTAGAATTGCTGCCTTCTAGCATCTGAGACCCATGTTTGATCTAACTACGGGTGCTGTGTGCACGGAGTTTGCACGTTCTCCCTGTGATCATGTGGGATTTCCCCAGGTGCTCCTGTGTGGGTTTTCTCTGGATACTCTGGTTTCCTCCCACATTCCAAAGACGTGCGTAGACACAAAGTGCTGGAGTAACTCAGCGGGTCAGGTAGCATCTCTGGAGAAAAAAGGATGGGAGACGTTTTGGCAGGTGGTTAGGTAAATTGCCCCTAGTGTGTAGGATAGAACTGGTGTGAACCGGTGATCGGTGGTCGGCACGGACCCGGTGGGCAGACGGGCCTATTTCCACGCTGCATCCTCTAAAGTAAACCAAACGCAGCAATGTAGCAAAGTGCCATGTTTAAGACTCTAGAAAGAAACCTCTTGTACACAGGACAGTAGCGAGGAAATGCTGGGCAGGGCAGAGGAGGGACTCGACTGGGTACAACGTGCTAACATCCATCCACCAAACAACGCCACCTGCATTAGCAAAGGCACCTTCACCAGTGCTTTGGACAAATCAAAGAGGCCTCGCTTGCGGCACAGAAGCTGTTCCTCACAGTCATGAAGCCTTTCTTCAACCTCTCCCAGCAGCTTGGGAAAGGCTCCCAATCCCTTCAGGTGACCTTGCACTTCGCTCGTCACCTGCACCATGACGCCAGTGGTCGGCGAGGCGGAGAAAGGGGAGGTGGGGAAGGAAATAGGGGGACGGGAGGAGAGGTGCAGAGAGGCGGGTGAAAAATAAGTTGTTCTTAAACGAGTGAACCAGTGCGAACAACTACGATGAAAGGATCGTCACAATGCAACGTTTTAAATAGAGGTTTTAAAATAGTGGAGTGATTGTAATGAGTGGTAGCAGTTCCACATCTGGGACCACCAGCACGCAATGTGTCGCCTGGCTTCTGATAGGCTTTTTGCCTCCATGGATGCTGCCTGGCCATTAATCTATTGTGTGGGAAGGAACTGCAGATGCTGGTTTACACCGAGTATGGACACAAAATGCTGGAGTAACTCAGCGGGACAGGCAGCATCTCTGGAGGAAAAGAATAGTTGCCGTTTTGGGTCGAGACCCTACTTCGGTGTCCTGTTTGTTATTTATGGACCTGTGCATCTCATCGTCATTGTCACATGAACTAAGGTACAATAGACAATAGACAATGGGTGCAGGAGTAGGCCATTTGGCCCTTCGAGCCAGCACCGCCATTCAATGTGATCATGGCTGATCATCCACAATCAGTACCCCGTTACTGCCTTCTCCACATCTCCCCTGACTCCGCTATCTTTAAGAGCCCTATCTAACCCTCTCTTGAAAGTATCCAGAGAATTAACCATATAACAATTACAGCACGGAAACAGGCCTTCTCGGCCCTTCCAGTCCGTGCCAACCATTTATTTTCCCCTAGTCCCATCTACCTGCACTTTGACCATCCCGTCTACCTGCACTCAGACAATTGTCGTCCACTGCCCTTTGAGGCAGAGAATTCCACAGATTCACAACTCTCTGTATTTCCTCATCTCCGTTCTAAATGGCTTACCCCTTATTCTTAAACTGTGGCCCCTGGTTCTGGACTTCCCCAGCATCGGGAACATGTTTCCGATTAAGAGCTTTTTTGTTATCTGCTATTCTGTCAGCAAAGAAGACTATACATGATTATAATCAAGGCATCTACAGTGCAGGATCAAGCCTAGTACATGTAATCAGCTTTTTAAATGAGCCACTTCAGTCACACCCACTGCCTGGTTCCCTCTGCCCTGCTAATGCTTGTCTTGTTAACATCGCCATTCAATTTATTTTCGAAAGTAGCTGTCAAATTCACTCCCTTCACCCGTTCAGAGAACAAATTCTGGAGAAGAACAAATATTAATAACCATATAAACCATATAACAATTACAGCACGGAAACAGGCCTTCTCGGCCCTTGCAGTCCGTGCCGACCATTTATTTTCCCCTAGTCCCATCTGCCTGCACTCAGACCATACCCCTCCATTCCCTTCCCTTCCCAACCTTTTCCATTTCCAAAGCAAACATTTTTGCATTTTCAAATAAAATCTCCTTTTGCAGATTCAAACCAAACCACCATTAGCTTTTTCAAACCATATAACCATATAACAATTACAGCACGGAAACAGGCCTTCTCGGCCCTTCCAGTCCGTGCTGACCATTTATTTTCCCCTAGTCCCATCTACCTGCGCTCAGACCATACCCCTCCATTCCCATCCCGTCCATATACCTATCCACTTTACTTTTAAATGTTAAAATCGCTCCTGCCTCCACCACTTCTGCAGGAAGATCATTCCACACAGCCACCACTCTCTGAGTAAAGAAGTTCCCCCTCATGTTACCCCTAAACTTCTGTCCCTTAATTCTCATGTCATGCCCTCTTGTTTGAATCTTCCCTACCCTCAATGGGAAAAGCTTATCCACGTCAACTCTGTCTATCCCTTTCATAATTTTAAAGACCTCAATCAAGTCCCCCCTTAACCTTCTGAACTATTCCCGAATTTTTAAGAAATTAAAGTGCAATCATTAAAAATGTTTGCTGATGCACTAAGGTCAAAAGACTCAGGAGTAGAATTAGGCCATTCAGCCCATCGAGTCTGCCATTTGGCCATTTGATGACGGCCAATTTATATTTCCCTCTCAACCCCATTCTCCTGCCCCTCCCTTCAACAAGACCTTTGACACCCTTATTACTCACAAGCCTATTAGTCTCTGCTTTAAAAATAGCCATTATCTTGGCCTCCGCAGCTATCTGTTGCAATGAATTCCACAGATCCACCACCCTTTGTCTAAAGAAATTCGTCCTCATCTCCATCCTAAAGCTATGCCCTTTTATTCTGAGGCTTTGCCTCTCTGGTCCTATCCTCTCCCACTACTGGAAACATCCTCTCATAATCCCCTCTATCTAAGCCTTTCATTATTCGGTAGGTTTCAATGAGATCCCCCTCATCCTTCCAATCTCCAGTGACGACCGGCCCAGAGCTATCAAACATTCCTGATGCATTAACCCAATCATCCCCGTAAACCTCCTCTGGACCCTTCACCAACGCCAGCACATCCTTCTGCAGATATGGGGCCCAAAACTGCTCACAATATCTCAAATGTTGATAAGTTCATAAGTGATAAGAGTAGAATTGGGCCATTCGGCCCATCCAGTCTATTCTGCCATTCAACGAATGCTGGTCCATCTCTCCCTCCTAGCACCTTAAAAAGCCTAGTGCATGACAGTGTTCTGCAATAGATTTTTGAGTCGTGCAAAAAAAGCATTTGAGAAATTTCCCGTGTCCACTGGCCCAGTAAAGTGTAAGAGAAGACCCAAGAGCCCATTTTGAATCTGAATATTAAAGGAAATTTACACCTTTAAATGCAAGATGCAGTTGATGACTTACTTTTTCTGCATCTCCCATATCTCTTATCCGCCTACTTCCCACTGCAGCCTCTTCAAGATCAGCCTTCAATTCATCGGCTGATGTCTGTAAGAACAGGATCTAATGTTGGTAGTGACAAATATAACTACGGTGACAAATATACTTAAGTCCAATAACCTTCTGTAGGTCTCCACAACACTACTGATTGACAAATGCAAGATTCAAACCATATTCTATAGTTAATACACTGCTCCTGGAAGAACAAAACTACTAGAATAAATAATTACTAGAATAAATAATAATAACTACGAGAATAAATAATGGGAACATGATTAATATTCTGAGACAAAGTGCTGGAGTAACTCAGCAGGTCAGGCAGCATCTTTGGAGGAGATAGATATGTGACGTTTTGGTTTGGGACTCTTCTTCAGACTCATCCCTGGAACCTATCAATGCTTTTCCAGAGATGCTATCTAACCCGCTGGGTTACTCCGGCAATTTGTGTCCTTTTTGGAAAACCAGCATCTGCAGTTCCTTTCTCCGCCATTCTTGATACTACCCAAGCTCAGAGTACATCTGACCAATCAGACCAAGCCGTTTACATTTGGATATAGTATAACACTTGCAAGAAGTTAAACTGAATATCAAAATTCAGGTATTTTCTCGTGCATGCAAGAGTTTTCTGATTTTCTTTTGTTGGTCGAGCTAGGCAACTTTTAACTGTATCCGTGACAACTTTGCAAGGTGTAGGAAGGAACTGTAGATGCTGGTTTACGCAGAGGATACACACAAAATACTGGAGTAACACAGTGGGACAGGCAACATCTCTGGATAGAAAGAATGGATGACATTTCGGTTCGAGACCCCTCTCCCTGGACCCAAAACGTCACCCAATTTCTTCTCTCCCAAGATGCTGCCTGTCCCGCTGAGTTACTCCAGAATTTTGTGCCTATCCTCGGTGTAAACCAGCATCTACTGTTCTTCCCTATACATGCAAGGAGTCACTTCAGCCTGCAGTGCAGATCGAAGTCTGAAGAAGGGTCTCGACCCGAAACGTCACACATTCCTTCTCTCCAGAGAGGCTGCCTGTCCTGCTGAGTTACTCCAGATTTTGTGACGACTTTACAATGTTTGGCATCTGAGCTGTAAGGAATTTCCTCATTCCAGTGGCCTCATAAACAGCTGGCTTTGACTGGATAAATGTTTATTACCCGAGTTTCATATTGCACAACAGCCTCCTCCAGTTGTTTGGCTTTGGCTTGGAGCTGCATCAGTTCTGTTGTTGTTACTGCTGCTCTCTCTCCCAAAGCTTTTAGCGAGGCCTGTGAATGACAACATGATCATATTATTTTTGGGTTTCTGTACCTCACAGCCATTGTGACAGGCTAGTGACTGAATTAAAAAAATAGTGCAGACCTCTATTCAAATAAGAAGAACAGTCCCGACCCGAAATGTTACCTATCAATTATTTTCCAGTGACGCTGCCTGACCCGCTGAGCTGCTCCAGAACTTAGCGTCTCCCTTTTCAGTTTAGTTTAGTTTAGAGATGCAGTCCGGAAACAGGCCCTTTGGCCCACAGAGTCCCCACCGCCCAGCGATCACCGTGCACTAACACCATCCCACACACTAGGGACAATTTACATCTATACCTAGCCAACGGCTGTCGAGAGTTATCTGGAGAAGGCAAGAAAATTAGATTAGGAAGCGGAGATCAGTCATGGCGTAGACTCAATGAGCCGAATGGCCTTATTCTACTCCTATAACTTGTGAACTTGAGAATTAACCTACAAACTTGTACGTCTTTGGAGTGTGGGAGGAAACCGAAGATCTCGGAGAAAACCCACACGGTCACGGGGAGAACGTACAAACTCCTACAGACAAACACCAGTTGTTGGGCAACTCGACTGCTGTGCCACCGTGCCACCTTTGATACAAATACCTGACTTCATGTTAAGGGTAATTTCTTTGCGATGGGGGAGAAAGCCACATGCAGGTAAAAAGTTATAGCTAAGGGTACAGTAAAGCAGTGGCTCCGCCAGAGTGGACAAAAGTAATACAATTTAAAATAATGTGGCAAACAAAGCCAGAGATGAAGAATTGACATGACCTCGGCTGTTATTCCCTGAATATCACCAGGGAACAAGAGCCCAATTCCTACAAATTGCCATTAAATGCCAACGAAAACCATCTACTAAAACTGTAAAGGTCTCAACTTAAAACAACAAAACTAAAGAAGATTTGAACATAATAAGGGGCGGCATGGTGGCGCAGCTGTTGAGTTGCGCCACAGACTCCGGTCGATCCTGTCTGCACGGGTGCTGTTTGTACGTTCTCCACGTGACTGCGTGAGTTTTCTCCGGGTGCTCCAGTTTCCTCCCACACTCTAAAGGCTAATTGGCTTCGATAAAATTGTACATTGTCCATTGTACGTGAAGGATAGCGTTAGTGTGTGGGGGATCGCTGGTCGGTGGGCCGAACTGTATCTTTAAATGTAACCAAAAGTATTTATCCCAGGGGTAAGGGAAGCTAAAAGTTAGAGAATCACATATCACAGAAAAGAGCTCCTTCAGCCCATCTTATTCATGGTGTTTATGATGCCCATCCATGCCAATCCCATTTACCCGCATAAGACCCATAACCCTCTACTTCTTTCCTTGTGGGAGAAATGGGTGCACACCGGGGTGGAGGGGGCATAGGAACGAGAGAGGGGTTATTAGTTAATAGTTTCTTAATGTTATTTATTAACCTCAATAGGCTACTAGGTAATTGTTGTTATGGGACTGATGGGAATGGTCTGAGAGCCAACATAGGATTGAAAGGCTGAATGGCCTCCTGCCATGTTATTGAGAAATAGTATGGAGGAAATAAAGAGCTTTTATGGGGATTGTGGAGATTTTGAAGAAAGGTGATCAATTTCAAACTTTTTCACCCAAAGAGTTGTGAATCTGTGGAATTCTCTGCCACTGAAGGCAATGGAGGTCAATTCACTGGATGTTTTCAAGAGAAAGTTGGATAGAGCTTTTAGGGTTAACGGAATCAAGGGATATGGTGAGAAAGCAGGAACGGGGTACTGATTCTGGATGATTAGCCATGATCATATTGAATAGCGGTGCTGGCTTGAAGGGCCGAAAGGCCTGAACATTTTCTATGTTTCTAAATACATATGGCACCATTTGCCATCGCCATTAATACCCACAGGGGGGGGATATCTCACGAAATTATAATCAACTTGTGCAGAAGCATTAAATATATGAGATATGATCGTGGCACGTAGGAGGTTCCAATATTGACCCAGGAATAATCCAGGGAATGGAAAGTTATGGACGATTTGCCCACAGATGAGATTTGTTTATCTTGGCATCATGTTCGGTACAGACATTGTGGGCCAAAGGACCTATTCCTGTGCTGTACTATCCTATGTTTTTTTTCGAATATATCACCTTTCATGTCTGAAAATGTTCCATGGTGCTAAAACTAACAAATAAAATTAAATGCCTCTTAATTCCAAAACACTTTTGAGTTTAATTGCTTACTGAACCTTTAGTTGTGCATTTTCCATTTGTAGACTGGCCGTTTCCAAACTGGTGGCATGAAGTTTGTCCAGAATGTTGCAGCTTGACAATTTGGCTCTTTCTGTGCCTTTCGTAAGCTGCTCCTTTACGGCATCCACCCTCCTGTTCAAAGAGGAAGGTGCAATAAACTGAAGGGACACAGCTTTAAAGATGGAAACTTTCACCAAGTGCACACTAAATTAAACACAAGTAGCACACACAGTGTCTCTTTCCACGCTCTGTTCCTAATCGAAAAATGAATGAATAGGTTTATTGGCCAAGTATGTACACATACAAGGAATTTGCCTGGGTGCTCTGCCCGCAAGTAACAACACGATGTAAACCATTACGAATAAAACATAAAAACATGAAAACATTAAGAATAAAACATTATTGATTAAACATGTAAAATACCAGAGCAAAAGGAGGCTACAGACTTTTGGCTGTTGAGTAGAGCTACTCCTCGTGGAAAAAAAGCAGTTTTTATGTCTGGCTGTGGCAGCTTTGACAGTCCTGAGTCGCCTTCCAGAGGGAAGTAATTCAAAGAGATTGTGGCCAGGGTGAGAGGGGTCAGAGGGGTCTTACCCGCTCGTTTCCTGGCCCTTTAGTTCGTCAATGTGCGGGAAGGTTGCAGCCAACAACCTTCTCAGCTGATCGGACGATTCGCTGCAGCCTCCGGGTGTCGTGCTTGGTGGCTGAGCCAAACCACACCATGATGGAGAAGGTGAGGACAGACTCTACGATGGCCGTGCAGAATTGGACCATCATTGCCTGTGGCAGATTGTGTTTCCTCAGCTGCCGTAACAAGCACATCCTCTGTTGTGCCTTTTTGACTGTGGAGTTGATCGTGGCCCCCCCATTTAAGGTCCTTGGAGATGATGGTTCCCAGGAACTTAAACGACTCCACAGATGTGACTGTGGTGGTGTTGTTGATGGTGAGTGGGGTGAGGGAAGGGGGGGCTCTCCTAAAGTCTACAATCAATTCCACTGTCTTAAGAGCATTGAGCTCCAGGTTGTTACAAAGGCACCAGGACGCTAGGTGTGACACTTCCTGTCTGTAGGCAGATTCCTCCCCATCCTGGATCAGTCCAATCAGGATTGTCTCATCCGTAAACTTGAGAAGCTTGACAGAGGTGTCTGTGGAGGTGCAGTCGTTGGTGTAGAGAGTAGAGGAGAGGAGAGAGTACGCAGCCTTGCGGTGCTCCTATGCTGAGCATCTGCGGGTCCGAGATGTGCTTTCCCAGCCTCACATGCTGCTTCCTGTCTGTCAGGACGCTGCGATCCACTGACACAGGGGTTCAGGCACAGCAACTGGGAGAATTTGGAGTGTAGTAGCTCCAGCACAATGACCTCTGTAGTTATGAAGACCGTTGAAAGACTTGCGTTGGCCCAGCTGAAAAATATCACAAAATCTGGCACAATGGTGTTGAACGCAGTGCTAAAATCCACAAATAAAATCCTTGCATAGGTCCCCTGGTGGTCTAGGTGCTGGAGGGTGAAGTACAGGCCTAGGTTGACTGCATCATCCACTGATCTATTGGTTCTGTATGCAAACGGCAGGGGGTTTGTGATATTTTTCAGCTGGGCCAGCACAAGTCTTTCTACGGTCTTCATAACTACAGAGGTCAGTGCGACATTAGTCATTAAGACCAGTAATCCCTCTCTAGGTGAGGTCTGCTGTATGATTTTACCAGGTTCTATGCAAATAAAAGCATTTCACTGTACCTAGGTGCAGGTGGCAATAAAGTATCATTGAATCAAAAAGTCACTGCAATGGAACTGAGATTTACAGACACATGGCAAGCCTTAAGTCAGCTCTACTTACCTGGAGAGTGAGATAATTTTAGTTTCTAGTTGGGCCTTGCTGTCAACTGCAGCACTGTACTGTTTGCTCCAGGTATCAACGGTCCTATCTGCCTCGAGTAACTTCAGTTCCTAAAGAGAGAAGAGTCACATCAAGGACAGCACAAAGGGTCATTTTGAGGAATGTGAGGTCCCAGGTCTGATCCCTGTTGTCATGGTATTCCCAAGTAGGATTATGAAAAGTAAAATGTCAACACAAGGAACTACAGATGTTGGAATCTTTTTCCCCAAGGAAGGACCCAACGTTCCTGAGAGCTTCTTGGTGGGGAATGGAGGTGGAAAGGGACTGGCGACCATAATAGGGATGAGGCAATGGGGGCTAGGAATTGAAAGTGGTTCAAGTGTTGAAGTTCATTAGTTCTAGGAGCAGAATTAGGCCATTCGGCCCATCAAGCCTACTGTGCCATTCAATCATGGCTAATCTATATTTCCCTCTTAACACCATTCTCCTGCCTTATCCCCATGACCCCCATGCAAATTAAGAATCTATCTCTGCATTAAAAAATCCATTGACGGCCGCCACAGCCTTCTGTGGCAATGAATTCCACAGATTCACCATCCTCCGATTATAGAAATCCCTCCTCATCTCCTTCCTAAAGGAACGTCCTTTTATTCTGAGGCTATGACCTCTGGTCCTTGACTTTGCCACTGGTGGAAACATCGTCTCCGCACCCACTCTATCCAGGCCTTTCACTATTCGGTACGTTTCAATGAGGTCCCCCCTACATCCTTCTATACACCAGCGAGTGAGTACAGGCCCAGCGCCTTCAAATGCTTATCATATGTTAACCCACTCATTCTAGGGATCGTTCTCATAAACTGCCTCTGGACTGAGGAGGTTGAAGTGCATGTGAGGTGTCTGGGATGTAGATTCTAGGCAAGATAGTGGCAATCCAGCTGGGGTGCAGCATCCTTGGGGTGAATCTGTGACAATGGCAGGGATTGGGAGCTCAGGTTACCACGTGGGGGCACTCCGGTTTACCCATCCACATCCAGCAACAACACTTGATGACATTATCAAATTCAACAGAATTCAAGCTCCTTTTTATCTGTATGGTTTAGAGACTCAGTGGATGAGTCGTTGAACTACTGGCCACCATTAGAATACACCTGAGGGATGAGAATGCAGGGTGACTTGGACAGTTTGGGAGAGTGGGCAGATGCATGGCAGATGCAGTTTAATGTGGATAAATGTGAGGTTTTGGTAGCAAAAACAGGAAGGCATATTATTATCTAAATGATATCAAGTTGGGAAAAGGGGAAGTACAAAGGGATCGAGGGGTCATGGTTCATCAGTCAATGAAAGTAAGCATGCAGGTACAGCAGGCAGTGAAGAAAGCGAATGGCATGTTGGCCTTTATAACAAGATGAGTTGAGTATAGAAGCAAAGAGGTTCTTCTGCAGTTGTACAGGGCCCGAGTGAGACCACACCTGGAGTATTATGTGCAGTTTTGGTCCCCTAATTCTGCAGCGTAGGTTCACGAGGTAATCCCTGGGATGGCAGGACTGTCATATGCTGGGAGAATGAGCGGCGGGCTTGTATACTCTGGAGTTTAGAAGGGCGAGAGGATACTTCATTGAAACATATAACATTATTAAGGGTTTGGACACGATAGAGGCAGGAAACATGTTCCCGATGTTGGGGGGAGTCCAGAACCAGGGGCCACAGTTTAAGAATATGGGGTAAGCCATTTAGAACGGAGACGAGGAAGCACTTTTTCTCACAGAGAGTTGTGAGTCTGTGGAATTATCTGCCTCAGAGGGCGGTGGAAGCCGGTTCGCTGGATACTTTCAAGCTAGATAGGGCTCTTTAAGATAGCGGAGTCAGGGGATATGGGGAGAAGGCAGGAACGGGTTACTGATTGGAGATGATTAGCCATGATCACAGTGAATGGCGGTGCTGGCTCGAAGGGCTGAATGGCCTCCTCCTGCACCTATTGTCTATTGCATGTGAGGTCCCAGGTTCATTGAATATCTCCGCTCCTTCTATTTCATGAACATGAGGGCGATACAGTGACGTAGTGGTCGAGTTGCTGCCCTGCAGCGCCATGGACCCCGGGTTTGATCCTGACCTCAGGAGCTGTCTGTGCGGAGTTTATACATTCTCCCTGTGGACGTGTGGGTTTTGTCCGGGTGCTCCGGTTTCCTCCCAAAGACCATATAACCATATAACAATTACAGCATGGAAACAGACCTTCTCGGCCCTTCCAGTCCGTGCCGACCATTTATTTTCCCCTAGTCCCATCCACCTGCACTCAGACCATACCCCTCCATTCCCTTCCCATCCATATACCTATCCACTTTACTTTTGAATGTTAAAATCGATCCTGCCTCCACCACTTCTGCTGGAACATCATTCCACACAGCCACCACTCTCTGAGTAAAGAAGTTCCCCCTCATATTACCCCTAAACGTCTGTCCCTTAATTCTCATGTCATGCCCTCTTGTTTGAATCTTCCCTACCCTCAATGGGAAAAGCTTATCCACGTCAACTCTGTCTATCCCTTTCATCATTTTAAAGACCTCAATCAAGTCCCCCCTTAACCTTCTGCGCTCCAAAGAATAAAGACCTAACTTGTTCAACCTTTCTCTGTAACTTTGTTGCTGGAACCCAGGCAACATTCTAGTAAATCTCCTCTGTACTCTCTCTATTTTGTTGACATCCTTCCTATAATTAGGCGACCAAAATTGTACACCATACTCCAGAATTGGTCTCACAAATGCCTTGTACAATTTTAACATTACTTCCCTACTCCTATATTCAATGCTCTGATTTATAAAGGCCAGCGCACCAAAAGCTTTCTTTACCACCCTATCTACATGCGATTCCACTTTCAGGGAACTATGCAGAGTTATTCCTAGATCCCTCTGTTCCACAGCATTCCTCAATTCCCGACCATTTACCATGTACGTCCTATTTTGATTTGTCCTGCCAAGAGGTAGCACCCCACACTTATCAGCATTAAACTCCATCTGCCATCTTTCAGCCCACTCTTCCAAATGGCCCAAATCTCTCTGTAGACTTTGAAAATCTACTTCATTATCCACAGCACCACCTATCTTAGTATCATCTGCATATTTACTTATCCAATTTTCCACCCCATCATCTAGATCATTGATGTACATGACAAACAACAGTGGACCCAACACAGATCCCTGAGGCACCCCACTGGTCACCGGCTTCCAACCTGACAAACAGCCATCCACCATTACTCTCTGGCATCTCCCATTTAGCCACTGTTGAATCCGTCTTGCTACTCCGCCATTACCACCCAAAGATTGAACCTTCTTAACCAACCTTCCATGGGGAACCTTATCAAAGGCCTTACTGAAATCCATATAGACAACATCCACTGCTTTACCCTCATTAATTTCCCTAGTAACCTCTTCAAAAAATTCAAGAAGGTTTGTCAAACATGACCTTCCAGGCACAAATCCATGTTGACTGTTCTTGATCAGACCCTGTTTATCCAGATGCTTATATATATTATCTCTAAGTATCCTTTCCATTAATTTGCCCACCACTGACGTCAAACTAACAGGTCTATAATTGCTAGGTTTATTCTTTGAACCCTTTTTAAACAATGGAACAACATGCGCAGTACACCAATCCGCCGGCACTATTCCCATTTCTAATGACATTTGAAATATTTCTGTCATAGCTCCTGCTATATCTACACTAACTTCCCTCAATGTCCTAGGGAATATCCTGTCAGGACCTGGAGACTTATCCACTTTTATATTTTTCAAAAGTGTCAGTACTTCCTCCTCTTTGAATCTCATGAAGACATGTAGGTTTGTAGGTTAATTGGTTTAGGTAAAACTGTAAATTGTCCATTGTGTGTAGTACAGTGCTTGTGCACGGGGTGACCACTGGTTGGTGCGGACACGGTGTTTCTGCGCTGTATCTCTAAAGTCTGGTCTAAAGTCTAAAAGTTACCTTGTCTTTCATCTGAGAATGAAGGTTTCCGACAGTAGCTTCAAATCTCTCCGCTCTTCTTTTTTGAGTTCGTGTTGCCTTCTTTAAAACAGTTTTGTCCTCATTGGCCCTTTCCTTCACTATTGACAACCGTGTCTGGAGGCACTCAATCTGCAACTGCTGGCCAATTATTGTCCTCTCAGATCTCTAAAACATTGAATACAGGTTGACAATTCGCCCACCAGCCACAGATCACTTCCTGCATACAAGGGTGAAAGTGATGAAAGGGACGTCTGATACCGGTGGCTCAGTGGTAGAGTTGCTGCCTCACACATACACAGACTCGAACTCTAGGTGCTATCTGAGGGTCTGATACCATGCGATGTGGCAGTAAAGTGGTGCTGAGATAAATCTTGTAGAATGGTGAAGAAAGCACAAGGAACTCTTTCTATCTAGTGTAGGAAGGAACTGCAGATGCTGGTTTAAAACCAAAGTTAGACACAAAAAGCGGGCCAGAGCATTTCTGGAGATAAGGAATGGGTGACATTTCGGGTCGAGACCCTCCTTCAGACTGATGTTTATATATAAGCAATTAGAAGGGTTTGCATTGATAAATTTAGTTGACAAAAATGGGAGGAGGATTAAGGGTGCCACAGTGCAGCTAGAAGAGCTGCTGCCTCACAGTATCAGAGACCTGGGTTCAATCCTGACCTCGGGTGCTGCCTGTACTGAGTTTGTACGTTCTTCCCGTGACTGCGTGGGTTTTCTCTTGGTAAAATTGTAAATTGTCCCTAGTGTGTGTAGGATAGTGTTAGTGTGCGGAGATCGCTGGTCGGTACGTACTCAGTGAGCCAAAGGGCCTGTTTCCACTCTGCATCACTAAACTAATCTAAACATGAATGGAGGGAATATGATTAGTAGTCACAGATTACATGGCATGGATACAATAACAACTTTCTAAGAGACATTTCAACAAATGGTTTTGGTTTAGTTTATTACAGTCGTGTGTACTGACTATGGGTGCTGTCTGTGTGGAGTTTGTATGCTCTCTCTATAACTGCGTGCGTTTTCCGGTTTCCTCCCACATCCCAAAGACATGGGGGTTTGTGGTTTAATTGACTTCTGTACATTGTCCCTAATGTGCAGGGTAGAACTAGTATACACGGGTGATCGCTGGTCGGTACAGACTCGGTGAGCTGAATGGCCTGTTTCTACGCTGTATCTCCAAACTGAACTAAGTAACTGCAAAAGGTTTCGGAGGATACTGTTCTGTGCCATTTTAAGTTTCTGTGGCCATCCTGTTAAGAATTGTCATAATTTGGAAATCAACTTACAAGTGTTTGCGCTAACAATCTGTCACTCTCAGCTTCTTTATTCCTAAGATGGCTCTGTAGACGTGCTCTTGTTTCTTCAACAGATTTTGAAAGCTGCTTTGCAAAGAGTGAATTATCCTGGAAAAGAGGTTACATTTAGTTAAAGCATCAGCTAACTATTTAAAGCATCAACTGGGGCACGATGGCACAGCGGTAGAGCTACTACCCTACAGCGACATAGACCCAGGTTCGATCCTGACTACGAGTTCTGTCTGTAGGGAATTTGTATATTCTCTCTGTGACCTGCGAGGGTTTTCTTCGAGATCTTCGGTTTCCTCACACTCCAAAGACGTACAGGTTTGTAGGTTAATTGGCTTGATACAAATGCAAAATTGTCCCTAGTGTGTGTAGGGTCGTGTTTGTGTGCGGGGATCACTGGTAGGCGCGGACTCGGTGGGCCGTAGAGCCTGTTTCCGCACTGTATCTCTAAACTAAAAAAACAAAACTAAACTAATTATTGTACATTAATTATTCACGTTTTCTCATTAAACAGCAAGATTCCTAACGTCCTAGGTCTTACCTTTTCTTTCTGGCGGAGCTCTAAAGCTTCTTTAGCATTCCTCTCCGCTTCTATGAGTTTATCTTTTAAATGCTGTAAAAAGAATTTTGAAAAATAAGTGATCCTTCTGCCAAGTCAATTGGGAATAACGGAACCAGACTTGCTTCTGATGGGTGTCAACCCGAAGTGTTAGCTATCCATGTTCTCCAGTGATGTTGCCTGACCCACAGAGTTACTCCAGCACTTTGTGTTTATTTTTCCCTTCTATATTCATTCAGATCACTTCACCACAGCACCCGATCCCCAGGTATCA
Source organism: Raja brachyura (assembly GCA_963514005.1). The sequence continues at coordinate 67,554,948 of OY740790.1, read as the reverse complement.
TCCTGGCCTTGGGTTCTGTCTGCGTGGAGTTTGCACGTTTTCACTGCCACCGCGTGGGGTTCCTCCGGGTGCTGAGGTTTCATAGAAACATAGAAAATAGATGTGGGAGGAGGCCATTTGGCCCTTTGAGCCTGAACCGCCATTCATTGCGATCATGGCTGACCATCCGCAATCAGTAACACGTGCCTGCCTTCACCCCATATCCCTCAATTCTGCTAGCCCCAAGAGCTCCATCTAACTCTCTTTTAAATTCATTCAGTGAATTGGCCTCCACTTCCTTCTGTAGCAGGGAATACCACAAAGTCACAACTCTCTGGGTGAAAAAGTTTTTTCTCATTTCACTTTTGAATGTCCTCCCCTTTATTCTTAGACTGTGGCCCTTGGTTCTGGACTCCCCCAACATTGGGAACGTTTTTCCTGCATCTAGCTTGTCCAATCCTTTTTATAATTTTATACATTTCTATAAGATTCCCACTCATCCTTCTAGATTCCAGTGAATACAAGCCCAGTCTTTCCAATCTTTCCTCATATGACAGTCCCGCCATCCCGGGGATTAACCTTGTGATCCTACGCTGCACTGCCTCAATAGCAAGGATGTCCTTCCTCAAATTAGGAAACCAAAACTGCACACGATACTCCAGATGTGGTCTTTCCTCTTATACTCAAATCCAGATGTCTTCTTTCCTCCTATAATCAAATCCTCTCATTATGAAGGCCAACATGCCATTAGCTTTCTTCACTGCCTGCTGTACCTGCATGTTTACTTTCAGTGACTGATGTACAAGGACACCCACATCTTGTTACACTTTCCTTTTTCCTAATCTGACACCATTGAGATAATAATCTGCCTCCTTGTTTTCCTCCAACATCACAAAGATGTGCGGGTTTGTAGGTTAAATCGGCCCTCTGTAAATTGCCCCCAGTGTGTAGGGAGTGGGTGAGAAAGCGGGATAACATGGAACTAGTGTGAACGGGTAATCGATGGGCAGCGTGGACTCGGTAGGACACGGGGCCTGTATCCAGGCCGTGTCTTTCAATCAAACAGTACTTAAGAATGATGAATGCGAGATATTTAGGAATGGTGAAGGCAAAATACTTGCGATCTTGTTTGATTCACTTCTTGTCAACTTCTGAGTCAAGCCTTCCACCTGTGTGTTGATACAATCCATACGCGGCTGAAAGGAGAAAGTAGGATTAGAATGAAGTCACTACAATAGCATTAAAGGGTGGCACAGTGGTGAAGTTGGTAGAGCTGCTGACTCAACAGCACCAGAGACCAGGTTCGATCCTGACGTCGGGTGCTGTCTGTGCCAAGTTTGTACCTTCTCCCTGTGACCACGTGCGTATCCATAGGGTGCTCCGGTTTCCTCCCATATCCCCAAGAACTGTGGGTGTGTAGGCCTCTGTAAAATACCCCAAATGTCCAGGGCATGGTTGAGAAAGTGAGATAATTTGGAACTCGTGTGAACGGGTGATCGATAGATGGCATGGACCCAGTGGGCAGAAGGGGCTATTTCCATGCTGTATCTATAAACTAAACTACACCACCAAAGCAGTAAAAATACCAAATATTTGACACTACTGTGGCATAAGTCTGCAGTGATTCTGACCGTGGGAAATAATATTTCAAACATTGAAATATTCCTTTTTCCCCTGAATGTGGGACAACTCGAACACATCGAGCTGGTGTGCGTGGAACAGATAGATCAAAAGACCTTTTGAACATGTTTAGTAACCTAAAAGGACCATTACAGGGAATAGAAAGACATGCCTTTCAAGTCCTTTTCAGTATTTCCCTAATGTATGACATACTTTGCCCGTAGTATAGTTCAGAGATACAGCGCGGAAATCAGGCCCAACGGCTCACCGAGTCCGCACCGACCAGCGATCCCCACACACTAACACTATCCCACACACACTCGGGACAATTTACATTTATACCAAGCCAATTAACCGACAAACCTGTACGTCTTTGGAGTGTTGGTGGAAACCAAAGATCTCGGAGAAAACCCACGTGGTCACGGGGAGAACGTACAAACTCCGTACGGACAGCACCCGTAGTCAGGATTGAACCCGGGTCTCTGGCACTATAAGCGCTGTAAGGCAGCAACTCTAGTGCTGCGCCACCGAGCTACCCTTGCTCATTGCTTGAATATATAAAACAACCGTAAAACCTCCCCCTCTGATCTCAAGTGCTACTCTCACGAGGTTGCCATTTTATTTTGAATTCTAAATCGGCCTCTCCATATTTTCCAACAGCAAAAGACGATCATTAGAATTCTCTTTTTTGTTAGTGACAAAGACATTGCTATGACAACAACATATAGGGCCTGTCCCACTTAGGCGATTTTTCAGAAGACTGCCGGCGAGTGTCAAGTTCCAGTTCCCTGAAAAACCGGGAACTGGAACGCGACTGTCAGAATGGAACACACACAGACAAACACATCGCAAAGGCGGGGGCCAGGGAAAGCGGGGGAGTGCTGTCTGAAATTCACACAGTGCAAAGCCAAGGTGATACAGACACACACCATGATGAACAGGACAGTTAAGACGGCTAGCACAGTCCTTTAAAAGAGGGGGGAGGGGGGAAAAGGAGTGGAGACACTTTTAATAAGCCAGAGATACACAGCTGTGAAGTTCGGCAGACATTTAGGACAAAGGACATTTATTGTCACATACACCAATTGGTGTAGTGAAATTTGACTTGCCATGCAGCACACAGATAAAGATAAGACACAACATTAAAGAATTTAACAATAAACACAATGGTTCCCACTGTGAGGGAAGGCACAAAGTCCAGTCCCCATCCCCTTGTCCACCCATAGTCGGGCCTATTGAGGCCTCCGCAGTCGCCGCTACGGTGGCCCGATGTTCCAGGCCGTTCTCGTCGGGTGATGGTGCTCCGGCGTTGGGAGAATCCTCAAGCGGCTTGAGACACATGGAGCGGCCGCTTCCTTACTCGAGACCACGGCTTCCGAAGCCAACAAGGCTGCGCTGGATGGAGCTCCACCACTGGTGATCTCGCCGAGAGATCCCAGGCTCCCGATGTTAAAGTTCAGCGCCGCCGCTCGCAGCTCCACAGACCTGCAGCTCCGTGATGTTCCAATCGGCGGTCCCAGCATACCGGAGCTCCAGCGCGGCGACCCGGGCAAGGCATCGCCCGCTCCGCGATAGCGCTCCAGGGCTGCGCCGTCACCGAAGCCGTGGTTCTGGGCGGTCCCCTCAGGAAACGCCGCTCCAGGCCCGCTGGTAGGCCGCAAGGACGGGTCGAAAGTGCAGCCCGGAGAAAAGCTGCCTCTCCGACCCGGTAGGGACCCGGAAAAGCAGTTTCCCCTTTCCCCCCCTCTGCACCCCCCACATAAAAAAGACTAGAGCTCCAAAAAACAAAAACGCAACTAACTAAAAGTTTAAAAAAAAGTGAAAAACGGACAGCTGCAGGCTGGGCAGCCATACCTGTACAGGACAACGCCCCCTGACATTTAACATTACCGGTCGGTTTTGCTTGGTTCTGAAAACTCGTGCTTATGTTTGTTTTCCCATCATGAGCCAATGAAAACGCCCGGTCAGCAAAGGCGATGAACTAAAACTACCTACGACTAGCTCGACTGCCTACAACTACATGGCGGCCCCACTACAACTGCACCTATGACTACAAAAGTATCGATTAGCTCCATGGCCATTTTCAACATGTTGAAAAATTTGTGGCGACCATACTGAGGCCGCGACTAGTTCCCAGAATGCGGGAACTCCTCGCAACCATGAAGGAGACTCACCAGGGACCACCAGCGAGCATGTGGCGAGCACAAGAGTCTCTTGCATTTGTATAAAAAGTCGCCTATGTGGGACAGGCCCTTATCTCTTACCGTTCGAGCCCTCAAATCGTCCAGGACCTGCTGTAACCTTTGATTAGCAACGATGGAACTCTCCACCTTCTCGCCCAGCAAGTCCTTCCCTCCGGCTAGTCTGTTACATGCCGAGGTTGAAAGCTGATTCATCTGCAGCAATGGAAAGATGCATCGTGCCAAACGCATTTCATGGAATTGCATAGAACACACAGCACAAATACTGGTGCACACATACTCCACTCCTTGGAGCGCAGGAGCCTGAGGGGTGATCCTACAGAGGTGTATTAGATCATGAGGAGTACATAGGGTAAATTCAAAAAAGATTTATGAGGATGTTGTCGGGACTCGAAGGCCTGAGCCATCGTTTAGTTTAGTTTATTGTCACGTGTACCGAGGTACAGTGAAAAGCTTTTTGTTGCGTGCTAATCAGTCAGCGGAAAGACAATACATGATTACAATACATGATCCTCAGCCCACTGGCTCCTCCTCTTCCTTTCTTCTTCCCACCCTCACATCAGTCTGAAGAAGGGTTCCAACCCGAATCATTGCCTATTTCCGTCGCTCCATAGATGCTGCCTCACCCGCTGAGTTTCTCCAGCATTTTTGTCTACCACATGATTACAATCAATACATTTACAGTGTATAGATACATGATAAAGGAATAACGTTTAGTGCAAAGTGCACCTGGAGAAAACCCACACAGCCACAGGGAGAACGTACAAATCTGGTCCAGGATAGTCCGAGGGACATCAGAGGTAGATAGTAGTTCAGCACTGCTCTCGGGTTGTGGTAGGATGGTTCAGTTGCCTGATAACAGCTGGGAAGAAACGGTCCCTGCCAGGAGTCGAAATAAGGACAGATCTGAGAGGAGTTTAACAAGATCATAGTTAAAGTTAGAAATGTTGCTGTAGGAATACAGATTTATGAATGTGGAGCGATTGTAATGTGAGTTTGTAGATCTGCTTCTGTGGCTCGCACAAGGTTGAGCAGACTAGGACTCTGTTCCTCAGAGCGTAGGAGGATGAAGGGCGATCTTATAGAGGTGTACAAAGAATAGATCGTGAGAAGAATCGAGAACCTGAGGACACAGATTGAAGGTGAGGGGAGAAAGATATAAAACTTTTTTTTAATACACAGAGTAGTGGGTGTATGGAATGAATTGCCAGACGAGGTAGTTGAGGCAGGTACTATCACAATGTTTAAAAAACATTTGGACAGGTATGTGGATAGGAGAAGGCCAAACAAAGACAGGTGGGACTAGTGTAGATGGGGCATGTTTTTCAGCGTAGGCAAGTTGGGCAGAAGGACCTGTTTCCATGTTGTCTCACTCAATTACTCTACTAGAGGCCAATCAGCAGGTCAAACAGATCTCGAAGATTCACTACCCTCTGACCACGTCTTTGGAATATGAGATTAAACTGGAGCACCCGGAGAAAACCCACGTGGTCACGGGGAGAACGTACAAACCCCATACAGACAGCACCCATAGTCGGGATTGCACTTGGATCTCTAGCGCAGCCACTCTACCACTATGCCGCATCAAGTAACCTCTGAATAATCTGGGTAAGTGCAATGTTTCACTTCAAATAAGTGACAATTTGAAATTATCTAGTCTTCTTTTAGATATTATTTAAAAAAGCCACAATAGTCTTCCTCCGCAACAGAAGACATAAAGTGCTGGAGTAACTCAGCAAGTTAGGCAGCATAGCATCTGTGGAGAACATGAATAGGTGACAGTTCAGGTTGGGGTCCTTCTTCAAACTCACATAGATAGGGGACGTCTCGGGTCAGGACCCTTCTTCAGAGCAAAGGACAGCTGAAGTCTGAAGTAGGGTCCCAACCCAAAAAACATCACCTATCCATGTTCTCCACTGATGCTGGCTGACCCGTTTAGTTACTCCAGCGCCGTCTTTTTTTTGTAAAGCAGCATCTGCAGTTCCTTGTTTCTGTTCTTCCTCTCTGTGATGGCATTGCAATGATTATCTGCTGCTTGGTATCTCGATCTTCTAATCGCAGTTGACTGGCAACACATTAATCCCATTAAAACTTTCACCTCATCCATCGAACCAGCAAAGCAAATGTTCAATTATCTGACTCCCATTGATCACAACTTTTTAAAACTGGTTAGTCAGCCAGGGCTGTCTCTAACCTATCAAGATCAAATGTCTTAAGTATCCTTGTTAACCATTTTGTATTTCTTTCACTGCTAATAGATGACATTAAATCTTTAAACGGCTTAAAATGTGATTTTCTTTCCCAGTATTTTGTTTGTGGAGGAGTTTCGAGATTTCTCTCCACCACATGGGCGGCACGGCCTTACAGCGCCAGAAACCCGGGTTCCATCCTGACTACTGGTGCTTGTCTGTACGAAGTTTGTACCTTCTCCCCGTGACCTACTTGCGTTTTCTCCGGGATCTCCGGTTTCCTCCCACACTCCAACGACGTACAGGTTTGTAGGTTGATTGTCTTGGTGTAAATGTACAAGTCCTGTGTGAGAGTGTGTGTGTGTGTGTGTGTGTGTGTGTGTGTGTGTGTGTGTGTGTGTGTGAGTGTGAGTGTGAGTGTGAGTGTGAGTGTGAGTGTGTGTGTGTGTGTGTGTGTGTGTGTGTGTGTGTGTGTGTGTGTGGTAGTTAATGTGCGGGGATTGCTGGTTGGCGCGGACTCGGTGGGCCGAAGGGCCTGTTTCCGCGCTGTATCTCTAAACTAAACTTAACATTCCATATTATTTTTTACTTCAATTAATACAATTACATTTATTATTGTTGGGTAGTGGGAAATCTGGCAGAAAAATGACAATCATTTAAATAGAAAATATAGTCCTGTAAAGTCTACTTTGTGAGAAAAATATAATAGTATTGAAATAGAAGCAATAATAATGGAAATGATGCCTCAAAGCAGAATGTGTGGGAGGAGAAACAGAGTTAATGTTTCAAGCTCAAGATTCTTCATTAGGACTGGGCAACAGAAAAAAACAAGTTATAGAGAGGGACAGGAATGAATGGACAGGAGAACGAGAACCATATAACCATATAACAATTACAGCACGGAAACAGGCCATCTCAGCCCTTCAAGTCCGTGCCGAACAACTTTTTTCTCTTAGTCCCACCTGCCTGCACTCATACCATAACCCTCCATACCCTTCTCATCCATATGCCTATCCAATTTATTTTTAAATGATACCAACGAACCTGCCGCCACCACTTCCACTAGAAGCTCATTCCACACCGCTACCACTCTCTGAGTAAAGAAGTTCCCCCTCATGTTACCCCTAAACCTCTGTCCCTTAATTCTAAAGTCATGTCCTCGTGTTTGAATCTTCCCTATTCTCAAAGGGAAAAGCTTGTCCACATTAACTCTGTCTATCCCTCTCATCATTTTAAAGACCTCTATCAAGTCCCCCCTTAACCTTCTGCGCTCCAGAGAATAAAGACCTAACTTATTTAACCTATCTCTGTAACTTAGCTGTTGAAACCCAGGCAACATTCTAGTAAATCTCCTCTGTACCCTCTCTATTTTGTTGACATCCTTCCTATAATTGGGTGACCAAAACTGCACACCATACTCCAGATTTGGTCTCACCAACGCCTTGTACAATTTTAACATTACATCCCAGCTTCTATACTCAATGCTCTGATTTATAAAGGCTAGCATACCAAAAGCTTTCTTTACCACCCTATCTATATGAGATTCCACCTTCAAGGAACTATGCACGGTTATTCCCAGATCCCTCTGTTCAACTGTATTCTTCAATTCCCTACCGTTTACCATGTAGGGGAGAACATCCCTGTTACGATGAGTCGATGGTCTTTCACACATTGACAGAATACAGAGTGTTGGGGTAACTCAGTGATTCAGACCACATCTCAACAGAACATGAATAGGTGACATTTTGGGTCAGGACCCTTCTTCAGGCTGATTGTAGGGGGAGGAGGTGAGAAAAGCTGGAATAGACCAAATAGGCCACAAAAGGTGAAGGGGGGTGTGGGGGGGGGGGGGGGGGTGGTGATAGGCAGATGGTTGTACAAAGATCACAGATGAAAATATAGGTGTGAGACAGAAGGATTGAAGACTTTCAAATTGTGAAGGTCATAGGGTCTTAAGGGATAAGAGTAGAATTAGGCCATTTGGCCCATCAAGTCTACTCCGCCATTCAATCATGGCTGATCTATCTCTCCTTCCTAACCCTATTCTCCTGCCTTCTCCCCATAACCTCTGACACCCGTCTAATCAAGCTAGAGGAAGGAATGTAGATGGAAGGGGAGAAATCCGCACATGTCCAGGTGGGCACAGGCAGAAGAGGGGTGCGGGTGGTGAAAATAAGGTGGGATAATGTGGGAAGGTGGGATGAAGAGAGAGGGGGAGGATTATGTAGTTTCATTCACACAATGAGACTTATTTTGGGAGGCGACAGAAGGAACTGCAGTTCTTTTCACACAATGACACTTATTTTACTTCTGAGTCACGTGAGTGACTTCGTGAAGACCCCGCCAGCACGCATGCGCGACATTTCATCGAACGCATGCAAAGCGACAGGCAGGGAGGAGGGTCGCTCCTCCACCGGAACGGACCTACAGGTAAGGATCAACTAACCTGAGGTCGGGTTTGTTTTTCAGGCACTCTGTGGCACAGAGTACCCCATCAATGGGCCGCTTCGAGAAACTGACTGCGGACCGTGGGAACGCGGGCAGTCAGCGGTGGCAGACTTCCCTTTCCCCTTCTTTCCCCTCCCCATCCCAGCTCTCCCACAGTCCACTGTCTCCGTCTCTTCCTTTCTTCTTCCCACCCCCCCCCCCCAACCCCTCACCCCCTCATCAGTCTGAAGAAGGCTCCCGACCCAAAACGTCGCCTATTTCCTTCGCTCCATAGATGCTTCCTCACCCGCTGAGTTTCTCTAGAATTTTTGTCTACCTTCAATTTTCCAGCATCTGCAGTTCCTTCTTAAACACCAAGTGCTGGAGTAACTCAGTGGGTCAGACAGCATGTCTGGCGAACATGGATTTAGAAGGACACCCATTAATGTTCTCCAGAGTTGCTGCATGACCTGCTGAGTTACTCCAGCTCTTTGTGTGCGTTTTTTTGTAAACCGGCATCTGCAGTTACTTTGTTTCTAAATTCTGACTGCTCCACTGCAAAATCTCTCCAAGGCATGCCTGCTATGAAGACGTTCCCCTCATCTCTCCGACTGTCTGAAGGAGGGTCCTGACCCGAAACCTAATCCCATCGCCTAATCTGTGTTCTTCAAGGATGCTGCCTGACCTGCTGGGTTCCTCCAGCACTTTGTCTTGCCATTAGTCGTACTTTGTACTCACCTGGATTAATTCTGCAATGGAATTTTTCAGCGTTGCCACTTGGTTTTTTGCAGCGATGGATGCTGTTTCAGCTCCTTTCAGTGCCACCACCAACTTGTTCTCTTCAGAAAGACTTCCTTTTTCCTTCCTAAATTGTGAGAAAGGAGGCTCCAGATCAGTTTCCAACTACACACCAGTCAATAATTTAAGATGCAAGGCAGCTAGTGTAAAATGGACGATGAGATACTGAGACCCGGTTCTGTTCTGGCCTTTCCTCGCCTCCATGTCATTTTCTTCCTCCCCCACCACCTCTACTCTCAGTCTGAAGAAGGGTTCCCACCCAAACCGTCACATGCTCCTTTTCTCCAGTGATTCTGCCCGACCCGCTGAGTTACTCCAGCATTTTGTGTCTACCTCTGGTATCAACCAGCATCTGCAGTTCCTTCCTACAGATGTATTGAGTTCAGCAGTTGGGATGTCATGTTGGGACTATATATATTTTTGTGGGCAGTGGGAAATCTGTTCGTAAAATGACAAAAACATTTAAATAGAAAATGCAGGTTAAGACCGACACAGGCAGGAAGATTATAATGGTCCTGAAATCGAAGCAAAGTGCTGGAAATAATGCCTCAAGGCAGTGTGTGGGAGGAGAAACAGAGTTAATGTTTCAGCTAAAGATTCTTCAATAGGACTGGGAAAGAGTGAAAGGAGTTGTAGAGACCATCAGAAAGGAGTGGATCGGGCTGTGGATGCAGCCCAGGCTATCTCACAAACCAACCTTCCTTCCATTGACTCCATTTATACTCACGCTGCCTCTGCAAGGCCAGCAGCATAATCAAGGACCAGTCGCACCCTGGCCACTCCCTCTTCCTCCCTCTCCCATTAGGCAAAAGGTAGAGAAGTGTGAAAAAGCACACCACCAGATTCAGGGACAGTTTCTTCCCAGCTGTTATCAGGCAACTGAATCATCCTACCACAATTAGAGAGCAGTCCTGAACTACTATCTAACTCTTTGATGTCCCTCGGACTATCCTTGACCGGACTTTACTGGCTTTACCTTGCACTAAACGTTATTCCCTTATCATGTATCTATATACAGTAAATGGATTGATTGTAATCATGTGTTGTCTTTCTGCTGACTGGTTAGCATGCAACAAAAAGCTTTTCATTGTTGCTCGGTACACGTGACAATAAACTAACTTTAACTGAGGGGGAAAGAGAATATCAGGAAAGACTTTGGTCAGGCCACATTGGGAGTGTTGTACACTGTTCTGCTCACCTTGCTAGAGGAATGATGTATAAAGCATTCGAACATATTTACAAAGATGCTACTTGGTCTGGAGGGTTTGAGCTACAAGAAGAGGCTGGGTCTTTTTGACTGCACTACAGGAGGCTGAGGGGAGACCGTACGGAGATTTAGAAGATCACAGGGGACATAGATAAAGTGAATAACCATAGTCTCGGGGTAGGGGAGCCTAAAACTAGAGGGCATAGGTCTAAGATGAAAGGGAAAAGATTTTAAAAGGAGCAACCTTTTCACACAGAGGGTGGTGCGTACGTGTAACAAACTGCCTGAGGAAGTGGTAGAGGTGGGTACAAATTGGGCATTTAAAGGAAATTTGAGCAGGTACATGGATAAAGTCAGAGTCACACAGCGAGGATACATCTCTTCAGCCCAACTTGTCTGCCAGTCATATGAGCAGAATTAGGCCATTTGGCCCATCGAGTCTATTCCACCATTCAATCCTGGCTGATCTATCTTTCCCTCTCAATCCCGTTCTCCTGCCTGCTCCCCGCAACATTTGACAGCCTTATGAATCAAGAACCTAAAGATAAGAACTAGATCGGAAAGGTTTTGGAAGAATGTGGGCCAGGTACAGACGTGTGCGACTAGGTTGCTTAGCAACTTGGTTGGCCCTGGACAAGTGGGGCCAAGGGGCCTGTTTCCAAGCCGTGTAGCTCTACGATTCTAACAACAAGACGTGAGGAACGGATGAACTGCATCATTTACAGGGAGTTGGCATTAGTTCAATTTAGCATCATGGCCGGCAGAGCGGTAGTGGGCCGAAGGGCCTGTCCATGTGCTGGACCACTCTCTGTTTTATGCTTCTTCTCTACATCTCAAAGTTCCTTTCAAATTAATCCCAGCCTTATCGCCCTTGGTTATCCCTCGATAGATCACTTGTCCCGAGGAGTTTACATTTCTCAATAAAAAACAGTGTATTATTGGAATACTGGTTAAAATACCAGATAGCCTCATTTCACATGGAGTTGTTTGAGCATTCATACTTGCATTATCTCACAGATAACAAATATAATTACCGATTCAGATTCTGTTCTTTCTGTAGCTTTGCAAAGCTCTCCCAGATATCGCCATGTCTGTAGATTGTTCTGGAAAGTTCCCACGACTGTTTAGCTTCAAGATCTTCGTCCGTGCATTTTGATTTAGCCGAATCAATTAAATCTTCTGCAAACTGTTCACTTGATGTGTTCAGCTTTTGGGGGCAATTTAAACAATTTGCTTTAGAGGTAACAGAGTCATTTGTGCTGAGAGAAATAGACAGCAAATGCAGTTCAGTTTATTGTCACATGTACCAAGGTACAGATAAGCTTTTGTGGCGTGCTAACCAGCCAGCGGAAAGACAATACATGATTACAATCGAACCATTCACAAAGTACAGATACATGATCAGGGAATGACGTTTAGTGCAAAGTCCGATCAAAGGTAGTCCGAAGCAGGCACGGAAATCGCTATCAGAACATGCGGGGGACACGATTTCTTGGCAGCCACGAGCACGCATGCGCATACACACACGCATGCGCATACACGCGAGGCTTCGGCCGTGGGCCCTGTGGACGGTAACATCGGGAGGTGACCTGGTTAGTGATCGACTGCGAACTGTAACAACAGCAGCTTCGTCCGCCCCGAATCGTGGGGCTTGAATCGTCCCGGTTCAACATTGGGGGCCTCGATGCAGCAGTTTGATTTTAAGCTGCACCGGGCGCTGAAAGGCCCCGCGAATGGGCCGATTCAGCCCTTAGAAAGCGGCTGATAAAGTCCAGATTACACAACCCGGGGGGGGCGGGGTTCAGGACTGTTCTCTAGTTGTTGTTTGGATGGTTCAGTTGCCCGATAACAGCTGGGAAGAATCTGAAACTGTCCCTGAATCTGGAGATGTGCATTTTCACACTTTTATTCCTCTTGCCATGTACAGCACAGGAAGAGGCCCTTCGGCCCACAATGTCTATGCCTGCGTATTTGTTTATCTTGAATCAAGATACAATGATTTCATCTGCCTGCACTTGATCCATTCCTCACATAATTCCCAGCATATTCCCCATCTAAAAGCCTCTTAAATGCCACTATCATGTCTGCCTCCACCACCACCCCTGGCAGTACGTTCTAGGCACTCACCACCCTGTGTTTATACAATAACTTGCCCCACACACGTACTTTATACTTTATCTCTCTCACCTTAAACCTACGCCCTCTAGTCTTCATTAGATATATATAAAATCACCTCAAATCAATCTTTTGTCTATGCCGCTCTCACCTTAAATCTATGCTCTCTAGTCTTCAACAGGTCTATATAATCATCCTTTTGTCAGTCATGCAGTAAACATTCAGGTGCCTCTGCGCTTTGGTGCTCCTTCAGGTTCGACCTGCATATTATACCATGCTTCAGCAATCGTTATTCTCCAGTCAAACGTTAAATGGAAAAAAAGATCTAAGTAACTTGCAGCACAAGAGGCACGGTGGTGCAGTGGTAGAGTTGCTGCCTTACAATGCCAGGGATCTGGGTTCGATCCTGACTACGCGGTGCTGTCTGTACGAAGTCTGTACGTTCTCCCCGTGATCTGCATGGGTTTTCTCCGGGAACTCCGGTTTCCTCCCAAACTCCAAAGACGTACAGGTTTGTAGATTAATTGGCTTGGTATAAATGGGAAATTGTCCCTGTGTTTGTAGGATAGTGTTAATGTTCAGGGTTTGCTGGTCAGGGTGGTGGGCTGAAGGGCCTGTTTCAGTGTTGTATCTCTAACCTAAACTATTCAAGAACCTCACCAAATCCCATTTTTAATGATGTTATCTAAACTTACTTTGTTTTTCAGTTGTTTCAGGTCTTCCATGACTCTGTCAACCTGGTGCCCAGACTGATTCATTTGCTCATGGATATTGCCTTCCGAATCATAGCTGAGATGGAGTACTTCAGAAATCTTTTCTATCTTGCCGGAGGTGGTTTCAAGAGGTCGATCTGGTCTCTGCATCATAAGAGACAAACATTACATGCATAATGTCGAACATAAATATAATTACGAAATTTCAGCCAAGAATTATTTACAGTAAAGTTTTTTGGTTTCAGTTTATTATTGTCATGTGTACCAAGGTGTAGTGAAAAGTTGTGTTTAGCATGCTATCCAAACGGATCAGATATACCATCGTCGAACGCAAAAACAATAGATGGAGTATTAATCAAGAATCTGTAGGGCCTGTCCCACATGGCGATTTTTTTCGGCGACTGCCAGCATCATATCAGGGTCGCCAAAAGATTTTGAACATTTTAAAATCTAGCAGCGACTAAACAAAATGTAGCATCACTTGAAAAACCGCCGCGCGTCATATGTCATCACGCCGCGTCACCGCAGCGACTTTTTCGGTGATCTGATACGTCAGTCAATGATGCCGGCAGTCGCCGAAAAAATCTCCAAGTGGGACAGGCCCTTATCTATCTTTGCCTTTAAATGTATTCACGATGCTACCAGAATATTTCAGTGAAAGAATAATACATTTTGCCTTACATATTTATGTTATTCCTGTGGATCCAAACTATAACATTATTACCTGGAACAGAAACAAAAGAGATAAAAAAGCAATAATTTGATCAAAAGAGAAGGAATAAAATTGCAAAGGATCTACCGCCGAGTGACAAGACATTTGGGCCAGTGCTTATATTCCACATGAGTGAAAACAAAGAATTCTTCCCCACAGACGGTTGTGGAGTCCAAGTCAATGGATATTTTTAAGGCAGAGATAGATATATTCTTGATTAGTACAGGTGTGAGAGGTTATGGGGGGAAGGCAGGAGAAGGGGTTAGGAGGGAGAGATAGATCAGCCATGATTGAAAGGCGGAGTAAACTTGATGTGCTAAATGGCCTAATTCTGCTCCTATTACTTATGACCCTACGACTTATGACCTTATGAGCTCTTAGAGTCCATCGTCAGCTAAACCTTTCATGACCAGTATAACTTACACACCTATAGTAGGCGTTTAAGTAAGACAAGACTTGTAGTTCCTTCTTACGATAATTTTAAAATCAAAGTTTAACATGAAACATATATTGGACTGTACAATGGATTATATAATAATTTAGCACGGAAATAGATCCCTCGACCAACTATATCCATGCTTATTATCAACACTAACCCAGTGTACCACTACTTGGCTCAAGACTTTCATGCTGCACAGATTCAAGTATCAGTCCAATTACTTCTTTCGACTCCAGAAGGTTCCCGACTCCAAACATCACCTATCCATTTTCTCCAGAGATGCTGCCTGACCCGCTGAGTTATTCCTGCACTTTGTGTTTTTTCTTTATGTAAACCAGCATCTGCAGTTCCTTGTTTCTACAGTAGCCTGTTCAACCATGGTCTCTCACGACCACCAAACACTTTAATTAATTTACTGTTTACAGAACCTTTTAGTTGACGTATGATAACCTTGTTTGAACAGCCGTCTGCAAACTTAAAATTGTTTGCACTTATTGTTCAACTGACTACTCATACACATTACAAATCATCACAAAATGCTGGAGATTAAAAAGTTGCATCATCCCCTTTGGTTCTTTAGCCAAGAATTGTAAACTAATTGTTTAAGAAATTGACATAACGTTCACTTACTTCCACAATAGAGGGCAGCAATTTCGGTTTTTGAATATAAACACAAACGGGAGTAGCTTCACTCAGATACATTTTGACTGCTGGTAAAGATGATCTTGACTTCATTCTAAAGAAAATTCAAAGAACATAAATTTCCATTTAAAAAAATCTATGTTTTTTAGTTTAGTTTAATTTATTTTTAAGAGAAACAGGACTACGGCCCACCGAGTCCGCATCGCACCACACATTAACACTATCCTATGCATACTTAGGAACAATTTTACATTGATACCGAGCCAATTAATCTACAAACCTGCACGTCTTTGGAGTGTGGGAGAAAACAAGAGATCTCGGAGAAAACACATGCAGGTCATAGGGAGAATGTACAAACTACTCACAGACAAGCACACATAGTCAAGATTGAACTCGGGCCTCTAGCACTGTAAGGCAGTAGCTCTATCGCTGCGCCACGTGCCACAAATTATTATTTTTGTATTATTATTATTATTATTATTTATTATTGTCACGCGTACTGAGGTACCGTGAAAAGCTTTTTGTTACGTGCTATCCAGTGAGCGAAAAGAGTACATGATTACAATAAAGTCAGCCAAAGTGCACAGATAAAGGGCACAACATTTAGTGCAAGGTGCATAAACCTTTTCTCTGTAAATGTAATGCTATATTGCTGTAACACAATACTCTGCACCCTGGTCATTTTCTCTTTGCCCGGTTTATGGTTTGATTGTCCTCATATACAGTGTGATTTGACTAGATAGCAAAGTTGTTCACTTCATCTCGGTACATGTGACAATAATAAACCAAAGATACACTGCATCATTTTATAAAGCAGCTACACGTGCTATGTTGAAAATATGGTGCACTGTGATATTTGGATCTTGTAGCATATTGTTTTAATTGTTGGATCTTGTAGGATATTGTTTTAAGACAAAATTTGGTGCTCATTCATATATTTTCCTTCCAGGCCTCTAAGTAAACAGGAGAAACAAGAGACTGCAGGTGCTGGAATCTGGCGCAAAAAAAACCTCTGGAAGAACAAAGGGTGGGTAAAGCTATTGCCTTATAATACCTGGGTGCGGTCCTGACATGGGGTTCTTGGTTCTTGGTCCTCCAAAATATACCAAATGGAATTTAAACTGGAGGTGGCGGAGGGTGGACTTAAGCAAAAAAGGATTCATGGTGAAGAAGAGCTACCTTAAATTTAGTTGCGTCTGGTTGAATAACTATTCTAGGGTGAAGACTATTCCATGCTTTAATTGTGCGGGGGAAGAATGAATTGCTGTACACATCTGTCTTGATAGCTGGTATCTCAAATTGGATCGAATGCCTTCATCTGTCTGTACGGAGTTTGTACATTCTCCCCCTGACCTGCGTGGGTTTTCTCTGAGATCTTCGGTTTCTTCCCACACTCCAAAGATGTACAGGTTTGTAGGTTAATTGACTTGGT
Source organism: Raja brachyura (assembly GCA_963514005.1). The sequence goes on along the minus strand of OY740790.1, from coordinate 67,538,474 downwards.
ATAAATGTAAATTGTCCCAGTGGGTGCAGGGCAGTGTTAATGTGTAGGGGGGGTCGCTGGTCAGTATGGACTCTGTGGGCTGAAGGGTCTGTTCCTACGTTGTATCTCTAATCTAACTTAAACTCAGTGGATCAGGCAAATTAGTGGAAGTTTTAAACAGGAAAAACAAGACACTGCAGATGCTGGTTTAAAAAAAGGCACAAAGTGCTGGAGTAACAGCGAGTCAGGCAGCATCTGTGGAGAACATGGCTTGGTCCATGTTCTCTAGGAATACTGCCTGCCCCATTGAGTTACTCCAGCACTTTCTTTTTTATTTTAAAAGAAATGCGTTGAAGTTGAAGAATTTGGTTGAAACCATGAATTAGGGCCTGATGTTTAAGAAGGAACTGCAGATGCTGGAAAATCAAAAGTAGACAAAAATGCTGGAGAAACTCAGCGGGTGCGGCAGCATCCTTGGAGCGAAGGAAATAGGCAATGTTTTCGGGCTGAAACCCATCTTCAGACGTATGTGAAGGTGTTGGGGAGGTGGTGGAGGGGAAGAAGAAAGGAAGAGGTGGAGCCAGTGGGCTGCGGGAGAGCTGAGAAGGGGAGGAGAATAGGACTACCTGAAATTAGAGGTCAATGTTCATACCGCTGGGGTGCAAACTGCCCACAGACAGCAATCTCCGCACATCAAACCCAGCTCTCTGGCGCTGTGAGGTAGCAGCTCTGGACCTTTTATCGTTGGCATCTGATGAAAGGTCATCAGGATAAATATTGAACTTTCTCCTTCCACACACTGACCTGCTGAGCCCAACACTCACTGATTTAATTTTTACACGCCATAACCTCAACGTGCACACGGATACAGTACCACAGCAACGAGCAAAGCTGGAAGAATTCAAGGGGATAGGCATCACCAGTGGAGGGAAATAGACAGAAAACATTTAGGATTTTGGTTAGTTTTAGATTAGGCGGAGTTTGTTTTGCAAAAAATAAAATGCAGATAATACACTTGTACTTGGAAATGGATTAAGTGACCAGATACACTGCAGGTCAGCTCATTGTTGAATCAGGTCTCTGAGACCTGTTCATCCACTTCCTCCCACCTCCTCCCCTCCGTTTCCCCCTTCAACAACCACTTCCCCTTATTCCCTCCTCCCACATCCTCCCTCTTTCATCCCTCTCCCCCTTGCAACACATCTCCCTCCCTCCCACCTCCCAACTTCTCCCCCCATCCTCCCTTCTCTCCTCCTCCCCCTTCAACCTCCTTCCCCTCTACGTTACCCACCCTTCTCATCCCTTCATCCTCTCTCCCACTTCCCCGTCATCCCATTCCTCCTCTCCAGTAGCTCCCCAATCCCCCTTCCCTCCATCCTCCTCCCTCTTCCACCAGTCTCCCTTTTACCTGTCGCCCACCCCCACCTCCCCCTCACCCCTCCCTCCTCATTCCTTTCTCCCATCCCCTCCTCCAACCTTCACCTCCTGAATTCCACATACCCAGCCGCAACCTGCACCCTCCTTCCTCTCTCCCCTGCACCCTCCCTCTCTCTCCTGCACCCTCCCTCTCTCCCCTGCACCCTCCCTCTCTCCCCTGCACCCTCCCTCTCTCCCCTGCACCCTCCCTCTCTCCCCTGCACCCTCCCTCTCTCCCCTGCACCCTCCCTCTCTCCCCTGCACCCTCCCTCTCTCCCCTGCACCCTCCCTCTCTCCCCTGCACCCTCCCTCTCACCCCTGCACCCTCCATCTCTCCCCTGCACCCTCCCTCTCTCCCCTGCACCCTCCCTCTCTCCCCTGCACCCTCCCTCTCTCCCCTGCACCCTCCCTCTCTCCCCTGCACCCTACCTTCCCCCGTGCCTCTGCCCTTGCCTGGCGGGCTCGGAGCCGCGTCCCGGGAGACGGGTGTTTCCCAGCGGCCGCCTGTTGCCTGGCGCCGCGGCTGATGGAGAGAGAGCCCGCGACACGGGGCGGAGCTGAGCCCGGCCGTGGCTGTGGAGAGGGGCCGGGGCTTGTCTGTCTGCTTCAAGGCAGCGACTGACCCAAGGAGGGGAGGGATGGTGTGAGAGAGGTGGGTAGGGGTAGGGAGAGAGGAATGGGAGAGAGGGGAGGGAGGGATGGGTGGGAAGGGAATGGGAGGGAGGGGTGTGTGGGAATGGGGAGGGAGAGTGGGTGGGATTGGACAGGGAGGGGGAAGGAGTGGTTGGGGAACGGATGGAGGGTGAGGTACAGGTGAAGAATCTGGAGGGTATGAGTGACCAGTGAATGTGGAGGTAAATAGGTAAAGATGAGCAGATGGAAAGTGGGTCGGTGGAGGGGAAAACTGGGCTTTGGAAGGAATGGGGCGTGGGCAACTGAATCATCTTACCATAATCTAAGAACAGGGCTGAACTACTATCTACCTCTTTGATGTCCCTCGGATTATCCTTGATCAGACTTTGCTTGCTTGACCTTGCACTAAACGTTATACCTTGTCACGTATCTATACACTGTAAATGGAATGATTGTAATCATGTATTGTCTTTCTGCTGACTGGTTAGCACGCAACAAAAAGCTTCTCACTCTACCTTGTTGCATGTGACAATAAACTAAACTGAACTGAATTGGGTGGTGTTAGGGCCCGTCGGGTGGGTTTGGGGTGGAGGGGATAGAGAGTGGGATCTGAGAACGGGGATGGATGTGGGGAGGAGGTAGTTGTATGGGGGGGGGGGGTGATGAGAGGAGGAGCTGGAGGGTAGGTGAGGAGGGGGAGAGAGAGGAGTTTGGAAGGAGTGGGACGGGTGTGGCAAGATGTCGACAAGGAGTGTAGGAAGGGGTTGAAGAGAGGAGGAGGTGAGGGATAGAAACATAGAAAATAGGTGCAGGAGGAGGACATTTGGCACTTCGAGCCAGCACTGCCATTCATTGTGATCATGGCTGATCGTCCCCAATCAATAACCATTCCCACCATCCCAGGATAGAAATCTGTGCTGATTGATTTCCATTATGGAGACACAAAAAACTGCAGATTCTGTAAAACTGGAGGGAGAAACAGACTGCTGGAAGAACTCAGCAGGGCAGGCTGCATCTGTGGAGGCAGTGGGACAATCGACGTTTGGGTTGCGACCCTACATCAAGACTGGATAACGGAAATTGAAAGGCTGTTTTTTTGATTTGCAGGATGCTTATTGAGTTCCAGAAGTGTGTTCTATTCGTTACGTGCCCGATGCAGTTAAGAGGAAAAGGTTGCTTGATTCTACTTTTATATCGAGTATCAAAATCCAAAGAGTAAATGTTGGCATTGTCTAGGAATTTTTGTCCTTTTCCTCATTAGGAGGGGTAATTTGGGCAAGGTTCACAAGGCCATTGGTCACATTACATGACGCAGCAGAGAGGCACTGATGTGAATCATTAAAACTGCGATTAGACTGTTCTAAACGCACCAAAGATACTTCCTTCATTATTTGAGACGTGTACACACAGCAGAAATTTGAAATTTGTTATAAACAACCATAGGATTAAAGGGAGAGCCGTTCTGCCAGAAACAATCAAACATTTGTTTCACGTTATGTATTCTTTGTTTACTTAACTATTATATTGCTGTGAAACATAGAGCTGAACAGCATGGAAAACAGGCCCCTTGACCACGTTAACATTCTGGGCTCGTCCCATTTGACCCATACTCCTCTCAACCCCTCATATTTATGTATCTGTCCAAATGTCTTTTGAAAATTGTAATTGTACCCGGCTTATTATCTTGTTGCTGTACTGACTAGAAAAATGAATTGATATGGAAGAATCGATGCTAAATATGTTTGATCAATCTTTTTATTGACCGGCCATTTCTACGTGTTAAATCTTCTGCTTGTTCGCAATACAAAAGATCTACTGGTGATGTTGGCACAGGAGTAGAGCTGTTGCCTCACAGCGCCAGAGATCCAGGTTCGATCCTGACCTCAGGTGCTGTCTGTGTGGCGTTTCCACGTTTTCCCTGTTTTTTTCCGGGTGCTCCTGTTTCCTCCCACATCCCAAAGAGAAGCAGGTTTGTCAGTTAATTGGCCTCAGTAAACTGCCCCTAGTGTGTAGTGGATAACTGGTGTGAACAGCCTAGAGTTGTTGGACAACTTGTTCTATTTGACCTTCCATTTCTGCACATCAAGTTGATTGCATTAGTCGAAACAGGGCGGACCACGTGAAGGTTGCAATCTTCCACCCCAAAACTAAACAAAATAACCTGCTGAATCACAATTGCACCTGTAAAAATAAGTGACACATCAACATTTTAAATGTGATTACTGCTAAAGGTGATTTCCTTATTAGTAATTATTCAGTAATAAAACTTATAGCTGTCATGAAATATGTTGATATGGTTCAGTATAAATTAGATTCATTTCAGAGATCTGATCACTTGGTCGCAGAAGGGTACAGATTCTAATTATGAAATTCATCACAGTATTTCTTCTGTCTCTGGAGTACCTTTCCTTTGGTGGTGTTGTAAGATGTTCTCACTTGACGCTAGTGAAGAATGGTTATGATAATGTTGTCATTGCTATTAACCCTGGGATTCCAGAAGATGAAAAACTAATTGAAAAAATCAAGGTAGGAATTTCTTAATTGACCTTTCAATGTTTTTTTATTGTTTGTATAAATGTTTAGAGTATAGTCTAGTTAAGAGATACCGGGTGGAATCAGGCCCTTCAGCCCACCGAGTCCACAACGACCATCAATTACCCGTTCACACTAGTTCCTTGTTATCCCACTTTCACATCCTATACACTAAGGGCTATTTCTAGAAACCAATTAACCCGTAAACCCGCACGGCTCTTTTGCAACGTGGGAGGAAACTGCAGCACCCGGAGAAAACCCATGCAGTCACAGGGAAAATGTACAGACTTCATATAGTCGGGATCGAACCCGGGTCCCCGGCGTTGAGAGGCAGCAACTTTATAGCTGCGCCACCGTGCTTCCCCTATTGTTGTTGCAAGTTTTGAAAAAAACAAAGAGCCTTCCGTTTTATTTCTTGTATGAAGGAGTCAGGTATTCCATCTCTTGAGCAGAGGATTCTATTCAATTAAAATTAGGCTGATGACATTAAAAAGTGACATGGTTTTCTGAGTTTTTAAAAAATTGTGTTCACACCAGGATGTGGTGACGTCTGCCTCATCCTTCCTGTACAATGCCACCAAACAACGAGCTTATTTTCGAGATGTGAAAATTCTACTACCTTTCACATGGACAGCAAAACCAGACTATCAAAGACCAACCACGCAATCCTACGAGAAGGTAAAATCTAAACCATTATTACCCGGTGGTAAGATCAAACGAAAATGTTTAATCTGAGATTTATATACTTATCTCTATATATATATATTATTAGAAATTGTTCCATTCATTGTTAAGATGTATACTGTTTTTCTATCTTTAAGTATAATAATTGTTTGTTAGTTATATGGATTTAAAAAAAAAATTGTTTTCGTTTTTATTTTTTATTTATTTATTTATTCTCTCTCTTTCTCTTCTCACATATAATCAAAATTATAATCACACTTTTTAAATTAAACATCTTTTTTTTTCTTCTCTTCACTATTAAAAAAAATTGAGGCTTATATATATGGCTTTGTAATACATATAATTTTGGAAATATGTAATATGCATATCTGAAAAAATTATTATATTATTTGTAATAGGTATGGCCTCTAATAAAAATATATACAAAAAAAATCTAAACCATTATCAATGGTAGTTTCACTATTTGTTATTTTCATGAATGTTCCCTCATCCACACTGTTACTTATTCTTAAGCATGTATCTCAAATGCAAAGTCTGAAGCATGCGTTTTGCTTTATTTACTAGTTAATATCTGGAGTCACAGAGTCTTAGAACTTTACAACAGAGAAAGAGGCCCTTCAGCCCAACTTGTCCATGCAGACCAAGATGCCCCATTCTCCTGTGTTTGGCCCATATCCCTCCTTAACCAATCTGATGAAGGGTCTCGATCCAAAACGTCAGCTATTTCTTTACTCCAGAAATGCTTGCTGTCCTGCTGAGATACTCCAGCATTTTGTGTCTATCCCCCTCTTAACCTTTCCTAGCCATGTACCTGTCCAAGATTATTTTAAATCACATTTTTCTTTAATGGAAGATGGTTGGATAAAAGCCGGCGATAAAAAGATAAAAAGTGAAAATGTGGAATTCAGGATAGTGGAACATAGAAACATAGAAATTAGGTGCAGGAGTAGGCCATTCGGCCCTTCAATCCTGCACCGCCATTAAATTTGATCATGTCTGATCATCCAATTCAGTATCCCGTACCTGCCTTCTCTCCATATCCTCTGATCCCCTTAGCCACAAGGGCCACATCTAACTCCCTCTTAAATATAGCCAATGAACTGGCCTCAACTACCCTCTATGGCAGAGAGTTCCAGAGACCCACCACTCTCTGTGTGAAAAAAGTCCTTCTCCTCTCGGTCCTAAAGGATTTCCCCCTTATCCTTAAGCTGTGACCCCTTGTCCTGGACCTCCCCAACATCGGGAACAATCTTCCTGCATCTAGCCTGTCCAACCCCTTAAGAATTTTGTAAGTTTCTATAAGATCCCCTCTCAATCTCCTAAATTCTAGAGAGTATAAACCGAGTCTATGCAGTCTTTGTTCATAAGACAGTCCTGACATTCCAGGAATCAGTCTGGTGAACCATCTATGGCAATAATGTCCTGCTTCAGATTTGGAGACCAGAACTGTACCCAATACTCCAGGTGTGGTCTCACCAAGACCCTATACAACTGAAGTAGAACCTCCCTGGTTCTATAGTCAAATCCTTTTGCTATGAAAGCTAACATACTATTCGCTTTCTTCACTGCCTGCTGCACCTGCATGCCTACTTTCAATGACTGGTGTACCATGACACCCAGGTTGCCCTGCATCTCCCCTTTTCCTAATCGGCCACCATTTAGATAATAGTCTGGAGGTGTGAATTGTGAAGACAGAGGAAGGAATATATCTAGATCCCTGAATTAATCATCCAGCCAAATTATTCCATTACCCATATTTCAGAAACATCAGATATGCTGCTGTCTGGTTTATGCCTTTTGTTTCATTTTAAATGTAGTCACACAGCACCAATACAGGCCCTTCAGCCCAACTCATCCATGCCAATCAAGATGCCCCATCTAAACTAGTTTCATTTGCCCACGTTTGGCCAATATCCCACTTTAACCTTTCCTTCATGGGCTGTAGTCATCTCTGGCAAGCCTATGTCAAATTGCCCCTGAGCTGAATAGTTTGTTCGGCCATTGTAGAGTCAACGGCACTGATGCGTTTAGGAAGCAGATCCGTCAGGCAAGCTAAGTGTGACAGATTAACCTTACTGAAGAACATTAGTGAATGAGAAAGCAGCTTCTCTTTGTTCTCAGAATATCCCAAACATCTGAAATAATTTTTAGTGACTTAATTAATTCCCTTAATATCGTTCAATCTTCATCCTCACTGGGTGCAAAGTAAGCCTCTCCCAAGGACGGTACACCTGGAGACATAATCAAGTGCTCAAATGCCTGGCAGTGACTCTGGAACGCAGAAGAACAGCCAACAATGCCCTGTGAGGGGGGAGCTACCTGCACTGTGAGACCGACACCTGCAACGTTCCATCTTCCAGTGAGGGAATCTGGTGAAGCCTCTGATTGGTTGAAGAGGACCAGAGGAAGCAGCTGATTGGCTGCAACCCTAGGTTTACATTACTACATTTCTGCCTTGAGGGTTAAGGATTCTGGGAGCTAAGGATTCTGGGTGTTAGGGATTCAGTATTGATTAGTATTTATTAGTAAAGTTTAAAGAATAAAGTTTTGTGTTTAATAAAAAATTAATTAAAAAATATATATATTTAATAGAGTAATTTGGGAGTAAGATGTCAGCGGAGATTGGCCCCATGGTTTGCTCAGCCTGCAACATGTGGGAGATCAGGGATATGGTCGGTGTCCCTGGTGACTACATTTGCAGGAAGTGTGTCCAGCTGCAGCTCCTGGCAGACTGCATTGAACGAGTGGAGCTGCGGCTGGATTCCTACTGGAGCATCCACGATGCAGAGAAAGTCGTGGATAACACGTACAGCGAGTTGGTCACGCCACAGGTAAAAGGTAAGAGGACAGAAAGGGAGCGGGTGGCCAATAGCCAGCAAAGCAGTAGGCAGGTAGTGCAGGAGTCCCCTACGGTCATCTCCCTACTAAACAGGTTTACCATTTTGGATACTGTTGAGGGAGATGGCTCAGCAGGGGAATGCAGCAGCAGCCAAGTTCATGGCACCATGGGTGGCTCTGCAGCACATGATGGGGGAAAAAAGAGGGGAACGGCTATTGTAATAGGGGATTCAATTGTCAGGGGAATAGATAGGCGTTTCTGCGGCCGCAAAAGAGACTCCAGGATGGTATGTTGCCTCCCTGGTGCAAAGGTCAGGGATGTGACTGAACGGCTGCAGAACATTCTGAAGGGGGAGGGTGAACAGCCAGTTGTCGTGGTGCATATTGGCACCAACGATATAGGTAAAAAAAGGGATGAGGTCCTACAAGGTGAATTTGGGGAGCTAGGAGATAAACTTAAAAGTAGGACCTCAAAGGTAATAATCTCTGGATTATTACCAGTACCACGGGCCAGTCAGAGTAGAAATAGGAGGATATTGCAGATGAATACGTGGCTTGAAAAATGGTGCAAGGGGGAGGGATTCAAATGTTTAGGGCACTGGAACCAGTTCTGGGGGAGGTGGGACCAGTACAAACAGGACGGTCTGCACCTGGGCTGGAATGGAACCAATGTCCTTGGGGGAGTGTTTGCTAGTGCTGTCAGGGAGGATTTAAACTAATGTGCCAGGGGGATGGGTACAAGAGCAGAGAGGCCGGTGGGTGTAAATTCGAGGGTGGAAGCAATAGGGAGCAAGGTGAAAAGTAAAAGTGGCAGGCAGACAAAACCAGGGCAAAAATCAAAAAGGGCCACTTCTCAACAAAATTGTATAAGGGGTAAGAGCGTTGTAAAAACAAGCCTGAAGGCTTTGTGTCTCAATGCAAGGAGTATTCGTAATAAGGTGGATGAGTTGAACGTGCAGATAGCTATTAATGAGTATGATATAGTTGGGATCACGGAGACATGGCTCCAGGGTGACCAAGGCTGGGAGCTGAACATGCAGGGATATTCAATATTCAGGAGGGATAGAGAGAAAGGAAAAGGAGGTGGGGTAGCGTTGCTGGTTAGAGAGGAGATTAACGCAATGGAAAGGAAGGACATTAGCTTGGAGCATGTGGAATCGGTATGGGTAGAGCTGCAAAACACTAAGGGGCAGAAAACGCTAGTGGGAGTTGTGTACAGGCCACCTAACAGTAATAGTGAAGTTGGGGATGGTATCAAACAGGAAATTAGAAATGCGTGCGACAAAGGCAAAACAGTTATAATGGGTGACTTCAATCTACATATAGATTGGGTGAATCAAATTGGCAGGGGCGCTGAGGAAGAGGATTTTTTGGAAAGTATGCGGGATAGTTATCTAAATCAACATGTAGAGGAACCAACGAGAGAGCAGGCTATTTTAGATTAGGTATTGAGTAATGAGGAAGGGTTAGTTAGCAGTCTTATTGTGCGTGCCCCCTTGGGCAAGAGTGACCATAATATGGTCGAGTTCTTCATTAGGATGGAGAGTGACATCGTTAATTCAGAAACAATGGTTCTGAACTTAAGGAAAGGTAACTTTGAGGGTATGAGACGTGAATTGGCCAAGATTGACTGGCAATCAATTCTAAAAGGGTTGACGGTGGATACGCAATGGAAGACATTTAAAGACTGCATGGATGAACTACAAAAATTGTTCATCCCAATTTGGCAAAAGAATAGATCAGGGAAGGTAGTGCATCCATGGATAACAAGGGAAATCAGGGATAGTATCAAAGCAAAGGATGATGCGTACAAAGTAGCCGGAAAAAGCAGCATACCAGAGGACTGGGAGAAATTCAGAGACCAGCAGAGAAGGACAAAGGGCTTGATTAGGAAAGGAAAAATAGATTATGAAAGAAAACTGGCAGGGAACATAAAAACTGACTGCAAAAGTTTTTATAGATATGTGAAGAGAAATAGATTAGTTAAAACATATGTAGGTCCCTTGCAGTCAGAAACAGGTGAGTTGATCATGGGGAACAAGGATATGGCGGACCAATTGAATAACTACTTTGGTTCCGTCTTCACTAAGGAAGACATAAATGATCTGCCGGAAATAGCAGGGGACCGCGGGTCAAAGGAGTACTTGAGTGAAATCCAGGTTAGTCGGGAAGTGGTGTTGGGTAAATTGAATGGATTAAAGGCCGATAAATCCCCAGGGCCAGATAGGCTGCATCCCAGAGTACTTAAGGAAGTAGCTCCGGAAATAGTGGATACATTAGTGATAATCTTTCAAAACTCTTTAGATTCTGGAGTAGTTCCTGAGGATTGGCGGGTAGCAAACGTAACCCCTCTTTTTAAGAAGGGGGGGGAGAGAGAAAACGGGGAATTACAGACCAGTTAGTCTAACATCGGTAGTGGGGAAACTGCTAGAGTCAGTTATTAAAGATGGGATAGCAGCACATTTGGAAAGTGGTGAAATCATTGGACAAAGTCAGCATGGATTTACGAAAGGTAAATCATGTCTGACGAATCTTTTGGAATTTTTCGAGGATGTAACTAGTAGCGTGGATAGGGGAGAACCAGTGGATGTGGTGTATCTGGACTTCCAGAAGGCTTTCGACAAGGTCCCACATAAGAGATTAGTATATAAACTTAAAGCACACGGTATTGGGGGTTCAGTATTGATGTGGATAGAGAACTGGCTGGCAAACAGGAAGCAAAGAGTAGGAGTAAACGGGTCGTTTTCACAATGGCAGGCAGTGACTAGTGGGGGCCCACAAGGCTCAGTGCTGGGACCCCAGCTATTTACAATATACATAAATGATCTGGATGAGGGAATTGAAGGCAATATCTCCAAGTTTGTGGATGACACTAAGCTGGGGGGGCAGTGTTAGCTGTGAGAAGGATGCTAGGAGACTGCAAGGTGACTTGGATAGGCTGGGTCAGTGGGCAAATGTTTGGCAAATGCAGTATAATGTGGATAAATGTGAGGTTATCCACTTTGGTGGCAAAAATAGGAAAACAGACTATTATCTAAATGGAGGCCGATTAGGAAAAGGGGAGATGCAGCGCGACCTGGGTGTCATGGTACACCAGTCATTGAAAGTAGGCATGCAGGTACAGCAGGCAGTGAAGAAAGCGAATGGTATGTTGGCTTTCATAGCAAAAGGATTTGAGTATAGGAGCAAGGAGGTTCTACTTCGGTTATATAGGGTCTTGGTGAGGCCACACCTGGAGTATTGCGTACAGTTCTGGTCTCCAAATCTGAGGAAGGACATTATTGCCATAGAGGGAGTGCAGAGAAGGTTCACCAGACTGATTCCTGGGATGTCAGGACTGTCTTATGAACAAAGACTGCATAGACTAGGTTTATACTCTCTAGAATTTAGGAGATTGAGAGGGGATCTTATAGAAACTTACAAAATACTTAAGGGGTTGGACAGGCTAGATGCAGGAAGATTGTTCCCGATGTTGGGGAGGTCCAGGACAAGGGGTCACAGCTTAAGGATAAGGGGGAAATCCTTTAGGACCGAGATGAGAAGAAATTTTTTCACACAGAAAGTGGTGGGTCTCTGGAACTCTCTGCCACAGAGGGTAGTTGAGGCCAGTTCATTGGCTATATTTAAGAGGGAGTTAGATGTGGCCCTTGTGGCTAAGGGGATCAGAGGGTATGGAGAGAAGGCAGGTACGGGATACTGAGTTGGATGATCAGCCATGATCATATTGAATGGCGGTGCAGGCTCGAAGGGCCGAATGGCCTACTCCTGCACCTATTTTCTATGTTTCTATGTTTCTAAGAATATCCCAAACATCTGAAAAAAATTTTAGTGACTTAATTAATTCCCTTAATATCGTTCAATCTTTGATCAAAATATCTGCCAGCTATTGTTCAAAATGTAGTCTTTCCGTTGACTGGTTAGCAAGCAACAAAAAATTTTCACTGTACCTCAGTACACGTGACGATAAACTAAATTCAAACTCAATACCTACCAACATATCGTGGCTTAAAATAATAGTCCTCGCCAAACACTTGTACTCGGTCCACCAAGGGTCTGTTAGATCTATAGATTGCTAACCGTTTTAACTCTCCTTCCCATTCCATATTGACCTTTCTGTCCTGGGCCTCCTCCTTTGCTAGAGTAAGGCCACAAGCAAACTGGAGGAACAGCATCTCACGTTCCACTTTAGTAGTTTACAATCCAACAGCATGAACATAGAATTCTCTAATTTTAATTAACTAACCAACAGCCATCCCTTTCTTTTTTCCCCAACTCCCTACCTTGTGCCTCACCCATTTCTCTCACTATTTGTGAATCCTTCCTCTTCCTCCATCCCCTTCCACCTTTATCACTTCCTTGTCCTTCCATCTTTATCACTAACTTGTCCCTCCCCCACCTCTCATCCAGCTTCTCTCCCATACGACTATCGGTCTGAAGGAGGGTCTAGACCGGAAACATCGCCTCTCCATGTTCTTCAGAGAAGTTGCCTGACCCGCTGAGTTACTCCAGCGCTCTGTGTCTTTATTTGTAACCAGCATTGAAGTGCCTTTTGTCTATATGTATATTTGTATTATTGTATGCCTTGAAAAGGAACTCTCTTAACTTATTTTTCTGCTGCCTTTGTATGTCTGTGCAAGGCCAGCAGCATAATCAAGGATGAGTCGCACCATGGTCACTCCCTCTTCTCCCCTCACCCATCGGGCTAAAGGTATAAAAGTGTGACTTCGCATACCTCCAGATTCTGGAACAGTTTCTTCCCAGCTGTTATCAGACACTACTATCAGGCACGTGCCGTCAGGGTAGGCAAGGTAGGCACTGCCTACCCTGGCTAAAATTATAACATAGTAATAACTAAATATAAATAATAAAGGCATGGGAGAATGATGCCTATGTAAGAGACCGATCTCTTAGGTAGGCATAATTCTCCGTGCCTTTCATCCGCAGTGCTTGTAACACGGGAAGCTCTGTGCAGCCCACGTGCCGTCAGCGCTGCCTGAAGCCGTCAGTTTCAAGCGGGGCTGAAGGCAGCCAAAATTCTGTCTTTGCTGCACTGTGCATGCGCATCAGTCTACTGCGCATGCGCAGGGCAAGTTTCTTGGCGGGGTTTCAACTATGGTTTGTTGTGTACCAATAAGGTGGTAAGTACATTTTACTACTGTATTTCCCGGGGTGTGGGGGTGGTGGGGGGAAAGCTCCTTTCACAGCGTTTGGGGAGTCTGTGCTGGGGTAAATTTGCGGGGAAGGCACGAATGTTATGAATGAGGGGTCGGGAGCATCCACTTGCGACGCTCCTTGCACGGAGGCGTGCAATGCCACCGCTCTGAGGCCGTGGGGGGGGGGGGGGGAGAGAGGGAAGTAGCTCGGGTGGCTGAGCGGCCGCCGGGCCGGACAGCGGAACCAGCCGCCACATTAGTTCCTTATGCCGGTCCCCGCTCACCTCTGGCAACTCTCCGTCTAAAAACCTTTCTCCTACCGCTCGCTGGCCTCACTCATGTCCTTAAATTCCGACAGCACGATTGAGGTTACTCGGCTGTGGGAATTTAAGGATTTGCAGGACGCCGCTGACATGAGCGAAGTCGGCGAACGGCAGGTGACAGGTGTTCCGACGGCGAGCACTGCCAAAGGTGAGCGGGCCGGCAGAAGGCGCTGAAGTGGTGGCCAGTTCTGCTGTAGGGTCCCGGTGGCCACTCGTAGCTATCCGAGCAGCTTCTATCCCCAGCTACAGTGTGTGGCTTCGCGCCCGGACAGCTGCCGTAGCGGTGAGTGAGTTACTGGCAGTATCCCCGACACCCTCCTTCTCAACACTTGTGCCCTCCCCACAACTTTACCCCTGGCACAGACTCTACACACGCTGTGAAAGGAACTGTTCCCTCAATTGGTCTAGGACTAGGAAGCCTTGGGGAAATTGAAATGTCACTGTCTTTATTTATTTATTTATTTAACGGAGAGAACAATCTGCGCATGCGCGGTTTAATTTTTTCTAAAAGCGGACTGAGTGCCTACCCTGAGTAATTACTCACGGCACGTGCCTGACTACTATCTACCTCATTGACGACCCTCGGACTATCTTTGATCGGACTTTACTGGCATTATCTTGCACTAAACGTTATTCCCTCATCATGTATCTGTACACAGTGAATAGCTCGATTATAATCATGTATTGTCTTTCCACAACAAAAGCTTTTCACTGTACCTCGGTACACGTGACAATAAACTAAACTAATTATTTCCCTGCTGCCTTTCGATATTTTTAGTTTAGTTTCGTTTAGAGATACAGCATGGAAACAGGCCCTTCAGCCCACCGAGTCCGTGCCAACCTGCGATCCCCGAACATTAAAACTATTCTCCACACACCGTGCCGCTCTCTATCTGTGCATTAACTACTTATGTTTTGCAGTGTTTTATTGTTTTTAACTCCCCTGTCTTTATCTTCCTAGGCTGACGTGATCATTGCTGATTCACATGTGAAATTTGGTGATGACCCATACACTCTCCAGTACGGCAGGTGTGGTGAACGGAGCCGGTACATTCACTTCACCCCGAACTTCATGCTGAACGACAGTGTGATCCCCATTTATGGCTCACGAGGTAACAACTTTGAAAGAAAACATTTTCAAATATGCAACTAGTTAGAATTTCTTGTTTTGTTCAGTTGAGATATACAGAGCGGAAATAGGCCCTTCAGCCCACCAAGTCTGCGCCGACCGGCGATCCCGGCACACTAACATTATCCTGCTACAATAGTGACAATGGGACAATTTACCAATTTTACCGAAGCCAATTAACTTACAAACCTGCGTGACTTTGGAGTGTGGGAGGAAACCGGAGCTCCTGGAGAAAATCCACGCTGGATATGTGTGCGAGCCACAGAAGCAGATCCACAAACTCGTATTACAATTGCTTCACGCTCTTAAATCTGTATTCCTACAGCAACATTTCTTACTTTAACTACTATCTACCACATTGATGTCCCTCGGACTATCCATGACTGGACCTTATCATGTATCTGTACACTGTAAATGGATTGTTTGGAATCATGTGTTGTCTTTCCGCTGACTGGTTAGCACACAACAAATAGCTTTTCACTGTACCTCAGTACACGTGACAATAAACTAAACTGAACAGAGAATGGGTTTGGGAGGGACAAATAGATAAGGCGAGATCTAATGGTGGAGCAAACTCGATGGGCTGAATGGCCAAATTCTGCCCCTATGCCTTATGATCTTAGGTCTTTTAATGGTCCATATATTGTGTAGAGTGGCATTGTGTGCTAGACGATCACGATTAGGGTAAAAATCGATCATGGTTACCTTACCCTGAAAGATGTGCCATCACGTTGTCAAGGGTACAGAATGTTGCCAAGCTGGAAAGGGTACAGAGAAAATTCACAAGGATGTAGCCAGGACTAGCTATCGGAGAGGTTGAATTGGCTGGTTCTCTATTCCTTGGAGCGCAGGAGGAAGAGGGGTTATCTAATAAAGGTGTATAAAATCATGAGAGGAATAGATCGGCTAGATGCACAGAGTCTCTTGCTCAGTGTAGGTGAATCGAGGCCAAGAGGATATGGGTTTTGGGTACAGAGGAAAAGATGTAATAGGAATCTGAGGGGTAACTTGTACACACAAAGGGTGGTGGG
Source organism: Raja brachyura (assembly GCA_963514005.1). The sequence goes on along the minus strand of OY740790.1, from coordinate 67,522,756 downwards.
GGTATGGAACAATCTGCCAGAGGAGGTAGTTGAGACAGGGATTACCCCAACATTTAAGAAAGTTAGACAGGTACGTTGATGGGACAGGTTTGGAGGAACATGGGCCAAGCAGGGGCAGTTGGAACTAGTATGGCTGGGACATGTTGGGCCGAAGGGCCTGTTTACATGCTGTATCACTCTCTAAAGGCCCTGTCTCACGGTGCGAGTTGACACAAGAGTGACCCAGAGTGACAGACTCGTGGTTGTGTACGATATTCCAAGTTGATGTGCAAGTGTTTGAGGCGAGTTCCCACGGGTATGGTAATCTGCGATGTTCCGAGATCGTCTACAGAGTTACCAAGTTCCCCTCCCGTTTGCTCTTGAGTTACCAAGTTCCTCTCCCGCTCAGGGCGTGTGTTGTTGCCGCAGTCCGGGATTCGCATTTAAAGCACTCGGTTATCTTCAGAAGTTCAGGCGAGGACAGGTTTGGGGGGGGGGGGGGGGGGCGAGGGATGGTGGAATTGGGAGAAGGCAAAGACTATGGGTGGGGAGGAGTGAGATGGGGGGGCTAGGAACGGCATCTGCGAAACGGGTAGTCAACCTTTAGGATCCCGGCCCGAAACATCCCTATACATTTTATCATTTCCCTCCAAAGATGCAGTCTCCCGTGGTTTGTTTGCACAACTCTCTTCCCTCTCTCTCCCAACATTGGGGGGGGGGGGGGGGGGGATGACAAGACAGTTTAAACGGACATTACCCCCACTTCATGCTTCTGTTGCGCATAATTCAGCAGTAAAACCTCTCTTCCCCTTACCCAGCGACGCCCGATTCCTCGCACCCCCACAAGTTCACATCGACGAGGGAAGAATGAGCAGGGAGTCTGAAGAAGGGTCCCGACCCGAAACATCACCCATTCTTTCTCTCCAGATGCGATGCCTGTCCCGCTGAGTTACTCCAGCATGTTTGTGTCTATCGTCGGTGTAAACCAGCATCTGCAGTTCCTTCCTACACACGGACAGTGAAGTGCCTCGGCCAAATTAGGAACATTAGGATTCTCTGATGTGAAGGTAGTCTGGTTTGCGTTTCTTACACTTGATCATATCCGAAACTAAAGTATAGATAGACACAAAATGCTGGAGTAACTCGGCGGGACAGGCCGCATATCTGGAGAGAAGGAATGGGTGGCGTTTTGGGTAAGTCTGAAGAAGGGTCTCGACTCCATTCCTTCTCTCCAGAGATGCTGCCTGGTCCACTGAGATACTCCAGCATTTTGTGTCTATTAAAGAGTTCCCACGGTAGACGCACGAATCACTAAACTTAACGCACGGGCCACTACGATATAACTCTGAGTTTAAATGTTTCAATTTTAAACTTGACCACGAAATTTGACTCGTGGAAAAAGTCAAACATGTTTGACTTTTTTCACGAGTTCACAAGTTTCACAGGTACCTGCCGTTAGCGCCAGGAGTGGACAAGTTGATCGCGCGAGTTCCGACGTTCCCGCTACGTTGGCTGTACGTGATCACCACGAGTGAAAACTCGGGGTCACTCGTGGGCCAACTCGCACCGTGAGACATGGGTCTAACTCTACAACTCTATGTCAAACAATGTTTAACCAATATGTTAGTGTCATTTAGTGAAGTTGCATTTTGATGCAATGCTTGCACAGTGCACTCAAGCCCTGATGCTTCTGTTCAGTTTAATTTTAGTTTATTGTCAGGTACAGTGTAAAGCTTTTTGTTATGTGCTAACCAGTCAGCAGGAAGACAATACATGATTGCAATCGAGCCATTCACAGTGTACAGATACATGGTAAGGGAATAACGTTTGGTGCAGGATAAAGCCAGTAAAGTCCGATCAAAGATAGTTCGAGGATCACCAATGAGGTAGATAATGAGAGCGATGTTGCACTTTAATGAAAAGCCAGCTAGTCGGCTGAATGTGTGCAAGGTGTGCCTCTTCCCCTCTCTTCTAGTCTTTAAGATGCTCCTTACAAAGCTGTAAGGGGGTTTCACAGTGGTCGAGTTGCTGCCTTACAGCGCCAGAGACCCGTGTTTGCTCTCGATAATGAGTGCCGTCTGTACGGAGCCTGTACGTTCTCCCACGCTTGTACGTGGGTTTTCTCTCGGTGCTCCACTTTTGTCCCACACTGCAAAGACGTACAGGTTTGTAGGTTGATTGGCTTTGGTAAAAATAGTAAATTGTCCCTAGTTTGTACATGTCCCTGCTAGTGTATAGGCTAACAGCTGGTCAGCACGGACTCGTTGGGCCGAAGGGCCAGTTTCCGCCCTGTAACTCTAAAGTCTAAAGTCTGTGCCTTTGGCCAAATGTTTGGTCGTCTGTTCTAACATCACATTGTATAATTGAATAACGTTTCTCCCCCACCCTAGTTCCCTGACCTGTTTCACTGTCCTCCTGATTAATTTTACTGCTTGTATGCCTCATTGTCACCTTCCCCTCGGCCAACAAAGAACCATTCCACATTTCCTTGATCATTGTCAACTTTGATATGTCATTTTCCCACCGTACATTCTCTGTGTACCCTTCCATATCTCTCACCTGATTCTCTGAAGAAGGATCTTGACCCGTAATGTCACCCATCCCTTCTCTCCGGAGTTGCTGCCCGTCTCGCTGAGTTACTCCAGCATTTTGTGTCTATCTAACGTTCCAATGAAGCTCATTAAGTTGGCCAGTTGAGATAAAGCAGTTCCAACAATGGAAGCAATGCTTTTCATAAGTTCATAAGTGATAGGTGCAGAATTAGGCCATTCGGCCCATCAAGTCTACTCCGCCATTCAATCGTGGCAGATCTATCTTTCCCTCTTAACCCCATTCTCCTGCCTGCTCCCCATAACCCCTGACACATGTGATTATATCCAATACCCAATTACTTGGCCTCCAGTCTTCTGCAGCAATGAATTCCACAGATTCACCGCCCTCTAACTAAAGAAATTCTTCCTCATCTCCCTAAAGGAACGTCCTTTAATTCTGAGGCTATGACTCTCTTTTTGTTTTATATTTGGTTGAGTCAACCCTATTTGATTTCTACAGATCGGGTATTGGTCCATGAGTGGGCTCATCTACAGTGGGGCGTGTTTGATGAATACAACGATTTGGTGCCATTCTATTACTCTGACGAGCAAATCCTGGCCACGGGGTGAGTCGCCTTTCAATTTAAATCACATGGTTACTCGGTAGACAATAAAATAAGATTTGATTTTGTTGTTTCCAGGCTTGGAGAGAGTTAGATTTAGCTCTTAGGGTTAAAGGAATCAAGGGATACGTGGAGAAACAGGAATGGGGTACTGATTTTAGATTATCAGCCATGACCATATGGAATGGCGATGCAGGGTCGAAGCGCCAAATGGCCTACTCCTGCACCTATTTTCTATGTTTCTATGGATGTAGTTAGCGCGCTTACACCCGTACCTAGTCTTCTAGTACCTCAGAAGACTGGAGGTTGAACAAGTTAGGTCTTTATTCTTTGGAGCGCAGAAGGTTAAGGGGGGATTTGATTGAGGTCTTTAAAATGATGAAAGGGATAGACAGAGTTGACGTGGATAAGCTTTTCCCATTGAGGGTAGGGAAGATTCAAACAAGAGGGCATGACATGAGAATTAAGGGACAGAAGTTTAGGGGTAACATGAGGGGGATCTTCTTTACTCAGAGAGTGGTGGCTGTGTGGAATGATCTTCCAGCAGAAGTGGTGGAGGCAGGATCGATTTTAACATTTAAAAGTAAAGTGGATAGGTATATGGACGGGAAGGGAATGGAGGGGTATGGTCTGAGTGCAGGTAGATGGGACTAGGGGAAAATAAATGGTCGGCACGGACTGGGTGGGCCGAGAAGGCCTGTTTCCGTGCTGTAATTGTTATATGGTTATATGGTTCTGTTGTTCGAGTATTTTCATTATTGATTTTGGTGGGGATTCCACTGTGGCGGTGTATCTCTGCAACAAGATCCTCTCTCCAATCAGGCAAGAGGTACAGAAGTGTAAAAGCGCACACCTCCAGATTCTGGGACTGTTTCTTCCCAGCTGTTATCAGGCAACTGAATCATCCTACCACAACCAGAGAGCAGTGCTGAACTACTATCTACCTAATTGGAGACCCTTTGCACTTTCTTTAATCGGACTTTATTTCGCGTGAAACGGTATTCCCTTTATCCTGCATTTGTACACTGTGGACAGCTCGATTGCAATCATGTATAGTCTTTACTATACATGCAGACTGGATAACATGCAACAAAATGCTTTTTGTGTTACCTTGGTGTACATGACTATTATAACTTAAATTATACTAAACTAAAATGCATACCTCCAGATTCGGGACAATTTCTTCCCAGCTGTTGTGAGGTTACTGCTCTGTCCTCTCATCAACTAGAGAGAAGTCGTGACCTCCCATCTACCTCATTGGAAATCCTCGGACTATCTTCAATTAGACTTTACTGGACGTTATCTTGCACTAAATGTTATCCACTTTATCATGTATCTGTACATTGTAGACTGCTTGATTCCAATCATGTATCATCTTTTTGCCGACTGGATAGCACGAAACAAAAAGGCTTTTCTCTGTATCTCGGTACATACGACAATAAACTAAACTGAAGTAAAATGTACAGTGGGAGAGACAAGAATTGCCAATGTTTTAAAGAGAACCTTCAACATGGAGGATGCAACTTGAATAAGTCTTGCATTCGTTTCTTTTGAATGTTGCTGAAAGAGCTCTGCAGGCAAATAATAATTAAAATGCTGGGGTTTGTCTTCACTTTTAGGTGTTCAAAAGAGATAAAGGGAGTGCATGCTGAATGCAGGGGAGGATCCTGTGCTTCCTGCAGGATTGATAGCAACACAGGACTCCCAAACAGAGATTGTATGTTTTTTCCGGACAAAACGCAAACGACAGCTGCTTCAATAATGTATCTCCAAGGATTGAAAGATGTAAGTTGAACAGCCAAGTTTGGGGCGGCATGGTGCTAGAGTTGCTGCCTTACAACGCCAGAGACCCAGGTTCGATCCTGACTACGGGTGCTGTCTGTATGGAGTTTGTACGCTCTCCCCGTAACCTGCGTGGGATTTCTCCGTGTTCTCACTGGTTTCCTCTCACATTCCAAAAATGCACAGGTCTGTAGGGTAATTGGCTTTGGTAAAAATTGTAAATAGTCCATAGTGTGTAGTATAATGTTAGTTTATGGGGCACGGACTTGGTTTCCGCGCCGTATCTCTAAATTAAACCACTAAATATTTTACTTTAACAATTTCTGTAATAGAGTCATAGAGTCGTAGTGTGATACAGTGTGAAAACGGGCCCTTCGGCCCAACTTGCCCACACCGGCCAACAATGTCCCAGCTACACTAGTCCCTGTGCTTGGCCAAACCTGTCTTATTCATGTACCTGTTTAACGGTTTCTTAAACGTTGAGATAGTCCCTACCTCATCTACTTCCACTGGCAGCTTGTTCCATACATCCACCACCCTTTATGTGAAAGGGTTACCCCTCAGATTCCTATTAAATCTTTTCCCTTTCACCTTAAACTATGTCCTCTGGTCCTCGATACACTTACTCTTGGGAAGAGACTCTGTGTATCTACTCAATCTATTCCTCTCATGATTTTATATACCTCAACAAGATCACCCCTTATCCTCCTGTGCTCCAGGGAATAGAGTCCCAGCCTACTCAACCTCTTAATTCAGCTCAGACCCTCTTGTTCGCGCAACATCCTCGTAAATCTTCTCTGTTGGCATTCATAGCAAAAGGATTTGAGTACAAAAGCAGGGAGGTTCCACTACAGTTGTACAGGGTCTTGGCGAGGCCACACCTGGAGTATTGCGTACAATTTTGTTCTACTAATCTGAAGAAATACATTCTTGCCATAGAGGGAGTACAGAGAAGGTTCACCAGACTGATTCCTGGGATAGCAGGTCTTCCAAATGAAGAAAGATTGGATAGACTTGGCATGTACTCGCTGGAATTTAGAAGATTGAGGGGGGTTCTTATAGAGACTTAAAAATTCTTAAGGGGTTGGACAGGCTAGATGTAGGAAGATTATTCCCAATGTTGGGGAAGTCCAGAACAAGCGGTCACAGTTTAAGGATAAGAGGGAAGTCTTTTAGGACCAAGATGAGAAAATCATTTTTCACACTGAGAGTGGTGAATCTGTGGAATTCTCTGCCACAGAATGTAGTTGAGGCCAGTTCATTGGCTATATTTAAGAGGGAGTTAGATGTGGCCCTTGTGGCTAAAGGGATCAGGGGGTATGGAGAAAAGGCAGGTACAGGATACTGAGTTGGATGATCAGCCATGATCATATTGAATGGCGGTGCAGGCTCAAAGGGCCGAATGGCCTACTCCTGCACCTATTTTCTCTGTTTCTGTGTACCCTTTCCAGCTTGACAATATCTTTCCTATAACATCCTATATAAAAGCAAAGAAACATTCATAAACTCTTTCAAAAGAGTCTCCCCCCAACCTCCTACTCCACAGAAAACAATCCAAGTTTGTCCAATCTTTCCTTTTAGTTAATACCCTCTAATCCACGCAACATTCTGGTCAACCTCATTTGCATCCTCTCCAAAGCTTCCGCACTCTTCCTGTAATGGGGCGACCAGAACTGCACACAATACTCCAAATGCAGCATGCCCAAAGTCCTATAAAGTTGTAACATGACTTCCTGACTCTGTTCAATGTCCAGACTGATGCAATACGCCTTCTATACCAATCTTATCTGCTTGTGTGGTCACTTTCAGGGAGATATGGAGTTGGGCTCCAAGATCCCCCTGGACATCAAATATAAATAAAAATAGTACTTGACAGTACAGCATGTTCTTGCCCGTTGTTTACTCGTGAGTGGAGCCACTGGTTCAAATTCACACCCTGGTAGAAAGGCTTGCAAATGCTTTGCAAAGCTAGCGACTGTCACAGAGACAGGGAGAACCAAATTACCAAGAGAACCTTGTTGTACTTAAAAGCTGCTGACTCAGGGAAAATGATTCCAGCCATTGAGCTGAAATTTAGAAGTAGAATATAGACAAAGTGCTGCAGTAACTCAGCGGGTAAGGCAGCATCTCTGGAGATAAAGGATAGGTGATGTTCCAGGTCTGGACCTGACCCTTCTTCAGAGTCTGGAGAAGGGTCCCGACCCAAAACGTCACCCATCCTTTTTCTCCAGAGATGCGGCCTGACCGGCTGGGTTACTCCAGCACTTGGTGTCTATCTCCAGTATAAGCCAGCATCCGCAGTTCCTTTCTACACATTTAGAAAGTGGAACATAGGAAACAAATCCGCAAATGCCAAGAAAGCGCGTGTTCTCTCGCTGGATAGATTCTGCGACACTTCTCACACCGAGTCTTGCATTCGTTTTTCAGGTGGTTGAATTCTGTGATGACAAGACTCACAATGCTGAAGCACCCAACATGCAGAACAGAATGTGCAATTCCAGAAGCACTTGGGACGTGATCAGCAAGTCGGATGATTTCAAGAATAACCCTCCAGCTGCCATTACATCCCTCGTGCCGACAATAACTCTACTACATGTCCAGGACCGAGTGCTGTGCTTAGTTCTCGATGACTCTGGTAGCATGAGCACAGTATGTCCCAGTATGGAATAGTAGTGTTGGTTTAAGTCGAGTATATCCATGAGTATACCCCTTCATAAGTTCATAAGTTCTAGCAGCACAGTTAGGGCATTCGGCCCATCAAGTCAACCTCACCATTCAATCGTGGCTGATCTATCTTTCCCTCTCAACCTCATTCTCCGGCCTTCTCCGCATATTCCCTGACACCTGTACTAATCAAGAATCTGTTAATCTCCACCTTAAAAATATCCGTTGACTTGGCCTCCACATTTTTCTGTGGTAATGAATTCCACAGATTCGCCACCCTCTGACAAAAGAAATTCCTCCTCATCTTTCCAAAGAAATGTCCTTTTATTCTGCGGCTGTGACCTCTAGTCCAAGACTCTCCCGCCAGTGGTGACATCCTCACCACATCCACTCTATCCAGGCCTTTCACTATTCGGTAAGTTCGATGAGGTTCCTCCTCGTCCTTCTAATCTCCAGAGAATACAGGGCCAGAGGATCTCCAGTTTCCTCCCACATTCCAAAGATGTAGATTTGTAGGTTAATTGGCTTCTGTAATGAGGTGGAATTTCTTTCGGGTGGTGAATCTGTGGAATTCATTGCCACAGATGATGGTGGAAGCCAAGTAATTGGGTGTTTTCAAAGCGAAGATTGCCAGGTAAGGGCATCAAATGTTATGGGGAGAAGGCAGGAGAATGGGATTCAGGGGGAAAAATAGATCAGCCATGATCGAATGGCAGAGCAGACATGGTAGGTCGAATGTCACTTACAAAATTCTTAAGGGGTTGGACAAGCTAGATGCTGGAAGATTGTTCCCGATGTTGGGGGAGTCCAGAACAAGGAGTCACAGTCTAAGGATAATGGGGAATTCCTTTAGGACCGAGATGAGGAAAACATTCTTTACACAGAGAGTGGTGAGTCTCTGGAATTCTCTGCCACAGAAGGTAGTTGAGGCCAGTTCATTGGCTATATTTAAGAGGGCGTTAGATGTGGCACTTGTGGCTAAAGGGATTGGGGGTATGGAGAGAAGGCAGGTACGGGATACTGAGTTGTATGATCAGCCATGATCATATTGAATGGCGGTGCAGGCTCGAAGGGCCGAATGGCCTACTCCTGCACCTATTTTTCTCTGTTCTATGTTTCTATGTCCTAATTTCTGCTCGTATATCTGATGATCTTAAGGTCATAAGGCATAGGGGTGGCATGGTGGTGCAGTGGTAGAGTTGCTGCCTTACAATGCCAGCGAACCGGGTTCGATCACAACTACGGGTGCTGTCTGTACGGAGTTTATACATTCTCCCCGTGACTGCGTGGGTTTTCTGCGAGATTTTCGGTATCCTCCCACAGTCCAAAGACGTACACGTTTGTAGGTTAATTGCCTTGGTATAAATGTAAAATTGTTCCTAGTGTGTAGTATAGTGTTAATGTGCGGGGATCGCTGGTCGGCGCAGACTGGGTGGGCCAATGGGCCTGTTTCCGCGTTGTATCTCTAAGCGAAACTAAAAACGAAACAAAACATATTGTTGAAGCATGGAGTTAGCTGCTTCTGCAGAAGTCTGAATTTTGAATCTGACTTGCTTTCTTTCCGAAAACAGGGAAATCGTATTGGTAGGCTCCGACAAGCAGCGTCAATATTCCTACGGCAGATCGTTGAGGATGGGTCCTGGGTTGGCATCGTAACTTTTAATGGCTTAGCAACTATTAAAACTCAACTGAAACAAGTCATCAGTGGAGCGGTTCGGGAGGAACTGATAAAGTTCCTGCCTACAAGCGCAAGTGGTGGAACAAATATTTGTCGTGGGGTTCAATCTGCTTTCCAGGTAAGTCCGAGAGAACTTTTAATGGCACTTTCCATTGTAATTGTTCCAATCGTTTTCCAGTGTTGACGAAGCAATGATTGTTTTCCAGGTCCTTCGCGGAGATGACGGAGCTACAAAAGGCGATGAAATAGTTGTGCTGACCGATGGGGAGGACGGATCTATAAGCAGTTGCTTCGAAAATGTGAGACAAAGTGGAGCTATTGTCCACACCATCGCATTGGGACCACATGCAGCCAAAGAACTGGGAGAACTATCAATTATGACAGGCAAGAAATAGGTTTCAAAGTTTAGTTTGGTTTGGTTTAGTTTTTTTTTCAGTGCGGAAACAGGCCTTTTGGCCCACGGAGTCTATGCTGGTCAGCGATCCCCGCACACTTACACTGTCCTGCACACACTCGTCAAAATTTGTAATTATACCAAGCTGATTAATCTGTAAACCTTTACAATGTTTGAAGAAACTGGAGCACCTGAAGAAAACCCACGCAGGTCACAGGGAGAACATACAAACTCCGTACAGACAGCACCTGTAGTTAGGATTGAAACCGGTCACTGGTGCTGTGAGGCGGCAACTCTGCGCCACCGTGCAAGTGTTTGTGCTGATGATGGAGGGAACTGAGGTATGGGATTGTGGATGGGGTGAGGAGCGTACAGGTAGCTTTCATCTGGACGGGGCCAACATTGTTTGGAAATGAACCTGAAGAACACTTCGGCCCACATGTTTCTAGCATACAAGATTATCCCACCAATATGTCCGCTATTTAGACTCATAGAGCCATGCACCACCGAAACAGGCCCTTTAGCCCAACTTGCCCATACCGACCAAGATGCCCAATCTACATTTGAGTTTGAGTTTAGTTTCTTGTCATGTGTATCGCGGTACACTGAAAAGCTTTTTATTGCTAACCAGTCAGTGGGAAGACTATACATGATTACAATAGAGCCATTCACAAATGCATGATAAACGGAATAACGTTTAGTGTAAGATGAAGTCCAGTGAGCTCCAATCAAACATAGTCCGAGGGTCACCAACAAGGTAGATAGTAGTTGAAGACTGCTCTCTGGTTGTGGTAGGATGGTTCAGTTGCCTGATAACAGCTGGGAAAAAACTGTCCCTGAATCTGGAGGTTTGCATTTTCACACTTCTGTGCCTTTTGCCCGATGGAACAGAGGTGAAGAGGGAGTGGCCAGGGTGCGACTCGTCCTTGATTGTGCTGGTGCCTTACCGAGGTAGCGTGGGATGTAAACGGAGTCCATGAAGGGAGATTGGTTTGGGTGATGTTCTGGGCTGCGCCAACGATACTCGACAATTTCTTGCGGGCATCAGTTCATTCCCTCATCAGCTTTATTATTGCACTGGACCTGTTGGGTCACAGTCACCATGGGGGGAGGGGGGGTGGGGTTGGGGGATGTGGGGTGGGAGGGCAAGTGTTTATGTGGGTGGGAGGGGCTTGCGAGGGGGGAGGATGGATGTTGGGCGGGGGAGTGGGTGTGTGTGGGCGGGGTGTGGAGGGACGATGTGGGAGGGGGTGGTTTGGGGAGGGTCGTGTATGGGCGGGGAGGGGTGTGGAGGGGAGGGTTGCATGTTTGGGTGGGGGGGTATGTGTGGGTGGGGGGGTTATGGGGGTGAGGAGGGTTGTGGGCAAAGACGTTATGGAGGAGGGGTTTGTGGGTGAGGGAGAGTGGGGCAGATGGGGTTGTGGGGTGTTGTGGGGAGAGTGGGGTTATGTGGGGGGTTGTGGGGGAGAGGGCTGTGTGGGCAGGGGTTGTGGGAGGGAGGGGTGTGTGGATGGGGTGTGGCATTGTGGGGGGCATGTTGTGGAGGTGTATGGGCGGGGGGGGTTGTGGGCGGAGGGGGTGTGCGGGGGTGTGAGAGGATGGTATGTGTGGGCAGAGGGGTTGTGGGGGGACAGGGGTGAGTATGTGTGGGCGTGGGGGTTGTGTGGGGTAGGGGTGAGAGGAGGGTATGTGTGGGCGGGGGGTGATGTGGGGGAGAGGGAAGTGTGGGTGGGGGTTTGTGGGGGTGGGAGGGGTGTGTGGGCAGGGGAGGGTTGTGAGGGGTGTGTGGGAGGGAGGGGTGTGGGGGCAGGGGGGGAGAGCTCGGAGAAGAGATGGAGGAAGAGCCATGGGGGAGAGTGCGGTCACAGGAGGTAGCGAGGGGAACCAGAGGGGAAGGGGTTGGGGGTGCGATGGGGACTCACAGGGGGCGCAGGTCGTTCTCCTCTGCCGGGATCAGAATCTCTGCTTTCCGTTTGGTGACATTAGTGCCATCTCCGACTGTGGGCTAGGTTAGGTTGGGTCGGGCCGGATCGGGCTATTTCCGGTCCCTCCCTCCGAAGATTGTGTCCGGTTGCAGACCTCCGCCGGCCATCCAGAGCCTCCCGTGGAGTGACCAATCCGCGCGGCGCTGAATGGCAGGAGAGGCAATCGATCTGCGCACGCGCGCAGTTTTTAAAAGATTTTTAAACCTCGATAAATCTTACCAGCTTCCACCGATCGGAACAAAACTTGGTGCTTTCGCAGTATAGGAGAACGGTGAGTAAGCTGGAGAAAAATCGTAGCGCCACCGCGTACCGTTTTTGCACAAAGAGAATGACCGTCAAACCGGAAGATAACAACATCAGAGTTTTAGTTATGTACAGATAATGTGATTGATATTTTGTGTAAACATTTTCCCTTTCAAGAGTCAAGAGTGTTTTATTGTCACATGTACCGAAATGGATCAATGAAATTGTTAATGACCTCTATGTTAACACTACAATTTTTTGTTCTTCTATTATCAGATGGCTTACAGTTTTCGGCCACAGATAACGTGGATGAAAATGGACTAGTTGATGCTTTCACCGGATTAGTATCAGGCAATGGTGACATTAACCAGCAGTCAATCCAGGTTTGATTCATTGAGCAACATTCCAGACCATGTTTGCTGGAAATAACTGCCTCACCGGATTAAAAATATTTCTTCTCTCTGGTTACAGCTTGAAAGTTCTGGAAAGCGCACCAGCGGTAATAGTTGGTTAAACGGTACAGTTGTCATTGATAAAACCGTTGGGAACGACACGTTCTTTGTAATGACGTGGGAGAGTACTACACCATCCATCTTAGTTTGTGATCCTCTGGGAAAGATCTACGATGATACAAGCTTTGACATAGACAACACTTTGCATACAGGACAACTTGGTATTCCTGGCACTGCAGAGGTATGCCATAGTGTCATAGAGTCATACAGTGTGAAAACAGGCCCCTCTGCCCAACATGTCCCAGCTACACTAGTCCTACCTGCCTGCGTTTGGTCCATATCCCTCCAAACCTGTTCTATCCATGTACCTGTCTAACTGTTTCTCAAACGTTGGGATTGTCCCTGCCTCAACTACCTCCTCTGCACCTTTTTTCATACACCCACCACCCTTTGTGTGAAAAATCTATTAATTATTTTCCCCTTCACCTTAAACCTACTAGATGTCCTCTGGTCCTCGATTCCCCTACTCCAGGCAAGAGACTCCGTGCGTCTTCCTGATCTATTCGTCTCATGCTTTTATACCCATGTTTCTTATTGGATTTCATGCTTACTCTTTTTGTTGATTTTGCTTCGCCCTCTGTATTGCATATTAAAGTGGCGTGATTTTCTATCAGACAGGATCATGGAGCTACTCGATAAAGAATACGAATGCTGCAGACCAGGTTCTGAGCATCACTGTGATGTCCCGCGCAGCGGATGCTGGTGTTCCACCTGTCACTGTCAATGCTCACATCAATCAGGGTACATCGCAGTGGCCGAGCCCCCTGGTCATTTTCGCAGAGGTCAGTCACGGCTTTCTGCCAGTCATTGACGCTAAAGTGTCAGCCACAGTGGAGCGGGCAGATGGCAAGTCTACCATCGTTGACCTTCTGGACAATGGCGCAGGTAAACGCACATGAAAGAACGAGAGCCAAGCGACTGTAACAAATCGTGCGTGTTCCTTTCTGAGAGCTACAGAACACAACAGGTGTTGAAGTATGACACAAAAAGCTGGAGTAACTCAGCATCTCTGGTGAAAAGGAATAGTAAGATTGAACGAGAACTTACCAGTTCGAAGGTTGATCATTATTTCATGAGGAGTCGAAGTGAGGGATTTCGTGAAGAGCCCGCCGGCGCGCATGCTCGACATACTTCAAAGTAGCGGCGTGGAATCACAGAAACCAACAAAAGAAATGACTTCGGATAGTAAGATTGAAGTGACTAAGATTACCAGATGAAGGTGATTGAGGCGAGGAGGTTACGAAATCCCTCACTTCGACTCCTCATGAAATAATGATCAACCTTCGAACTGGTAAGTTCTCGTTCAATCTTACCATTTCATTTCGGAGTCACGTGAGTGACTTCGTGAAGACTTCAAAGCTTCTGTGATTACACGCCCTGGACCACGTCCATGCAGACACACCACTACCAGGGATGGATGGGAGGAACAAACTTGCTCAAATAGATCATACTGCAAAACAAGAGCATATTTGTTAATAACAAATCAAATCCCCTCATGCGGGGACATCTCCGCGTTCTTGACCTGCATTCAGCACGGCTTCTGCGAACTGTAGAGGAGCAGCAACAGGCTTGTTATAAAATCGCTGACACACAGCTTCATTAGCCCATCCTGCTATGGCGAGGATCTGGCCCATAGGCACCTTCATAATCCTTGCCATTGATGTCAATGTAGCCCTGGTGGAGTAAAACTTGAACACATTAGTGTCGATACCTGACTTACCCAAGACGACTCGAAGCCACCTGGATATCGTCTGGACTGTCACTTGATGATGAGACAAACCGGTATCTCTCCATTCCTCTGATGCGTGCCGTCACCTTGACATAGTGACGAATACGTGAGGCTGAACACAGCCTAGCATCTGCGGGGTATGCCAGGAACTTCAGCTGCAGCCCTGTGCACCCAGGTCTATGCTGCTTTAGTAGCTCATCAACGACGAAGACTACTTCCATAGGGGTAGATATCATCCTGTCAACACATCGTTTGTGTAGTGTTTGTACCCTCTGCTGAAGTCAGCGCTAGTAACATCACCAGTTTCATGATGAGTTTGTCCAGTTGGATCCCTTCCATGGGAGACCACGTCCTGAGCAGGTTTAATACGTCCCTGACATCCCAGGTGATATCATAGCGTGGTGTAGGCGGATTCATATTGAATATACCCCGCATGAGTCTGGACACTAGCCTGTTGGATCCTACCTCAATCTTGAGATAGAATGATAGCGTGCTCCTGGCGCTGTTGATGGCACTGTAACTTAAGTGTTGATCATGATACAACCCCGCGAGGAATTCCAGGACGTCAGTTATTGTCACGTCATCGTACGTGATGCGAGAGCGGCTGCAGTAGGCTCCCACTTCTTAATCTGCGAGCGGTATCTTCGCCTTGTTGACTCTCGATATGACGCCCTGATGGTATCCAATGGTCCGAGTTGAGAGGCCGTATTGGACTAACGGCCTGTTCAGGACCTGCAAGCCAACAAATTAAATAGCCATGGCAGGGATGCGGCTCCCCTGAGACAGGGTGAGTAACCAATTCTGGGCAACCCTTCAAAAGGACCCAAGGTTCGATTGAGCATGTCAAAGACCACCGGACACCAAGGCCGTGTAGGCCAGTCGGGTATAATAAGGATGCCCTTGGCAGCATCTGCCTGAATCTTTCGCAGTACCCGACTGATGAGGCAAAACGAGGGGAATGCATAGAAAAACCAATTCCCCCAGTCCAGCGAGAATGCATCTAGCGCTATTGCCCCAGGATCTGGTTCCCATGAAACGTATGTTGATACCTGATGGTTCAACCGTGACGCAAAAGGTCAATGGCCGGTTTACCAAATTTGGCTGTGACTTTAGCAAAATTTTCAGGATGCAACATCCATTCAATATTGTCATTGAATTTGCGTGACCTGGTGTCCGCCACAGTATTAAGCTCACCTGGCAAATAGGTAGCTGAAATCCAAAATCTCTTTGAATACACCAGAGCCAAATTGAGTTAGCCAATTTGTCACATGAAACTGACCTGGTACCACCCATATGGTTTAAATATGCCACAGCTGTGATGTTGTCTATTTGGAAACGGATGTGTGCTCCAACAAGCTTGGAACAATACACACGAAGTCCGTGGAATGCTGCCAGCAACTCCAAATAGTTAAACCCTTGAGTCAAGAACATCGTTGACTCAAGGGTGTCCCATCTGCCCCCACAACGAGAGCAATTATCTGTAGCTCCCCAGCCATTGGAGCTTGCATCAGTCTGCAAATATACCACCGGATTAGCCTCCCTGATGGGCTTGAATGAGCTGCTAATGTGACACACCCACCATTGCAACTCATTTATTGCTTCGGACGGCAGCTGAATTGATCGATCATAATGACCAGCGTTCCATTTTAACGCAGTAATTTTAGCTCTTTGCAAATTCTGATAATGCAAAGGTCCATATCGTGCTGCCGGAAACAAAGCCACTAGCTTGCCAATTACTGTGGCTGTATGCCGAATCGATGGTATATTGGTGCCAATTAAATCTCTGCACACCTGAGTGACCTCCTCAATTTTGTTAATTGGTATGGTTTCTCTCATGCTCATTGAGTTCACCGTGAACCCTAGGTAATTAATTACCTGGGCAGGGCAGAACTTCGATTTCTCTGGATGGACAATGAATCCCAATTGTTGAAATATATTGACAGCAGCTGCAACACCCTGTTCAGCCAATTCCAGGGTGTGGCCCACAATAAAGCTATCATCTAAATAGGCCATTACTATATGATGTCGTTGTCTCAAATAAGCCATGATTGGCTTCACCAATTTAGTGAACAATCTAGGGGCTGTAGTGAGCCCATTAGGCAAAGCCTTATACTGCCAAAGTTGCCCCATCCAGATAAATTTCAAAAACCTTCTATCATATTTCTGGATGGATACTGAATAATATGCATCCCTCAAATTGATGCATGCCATAAAGCAACCATGAGAAACCAATGATTTGGCTGTTTCAAACGTATCCATTTTAAAATGAGTATATGTTACAAACGTATTCAAATGGGTTAGATCAATAATAACACGACAGCCTCCATCCTCCTTAGGTCTAGTGAATATCTTCGAAACAAATTCAACTGGCTCATGCACCATTTTCTCAATCCTTAAAATTTCCTTGTAACCTGCTACCTGTTCTGCAGCATATAATTTAAACATTCGACCGGGCATGTGCTGGGATGGAGGAATGTCGCCATTAATAAACTCAATTTTATGCCCCTGAATATTCTGCAACACACACTCGTCACCAGTAAATTTACCCATGCACCCAAAAACAACCGAAGGCGACCACCAACATGTGAAGTTAAACAAAGAGAAAAGAGAAAACCAGACCCCCTCACCTCCGTGGTTACCGGCGGTCCTTGACATGTGTGGGTGGCCGTGGAGGTGCTGAGTTAGCGTGAGGGCGCGGCGTCTTCGTTTCCCACCAAGGTCTCTGCCGACCCTGTCCTAAAAAAGACCCTTGGTGCTGGTCTGGTGTTGTTGTCGTTGTGGAGCTAGAGGGTGGGTCCTCCTCGACGTACTGGCAAACCCTCATGAGCGAATGTATGGAGCTTTTGAGCCTGACGGTGTGGGGCACTCTGAGAGCGCATGATCCCCACCGTCTTGGCTTGTTCGTCAAGCTCTTTGACTCTCTTCGAGAGGTCTCACCAAAGAGCTGACGGGGCGGCGGCGGCGGTGGTTTGCACAATCCTGCAAACTTCGGGTTGAGCGCTGGGCGGATGCTGTTCTTGCGGAACCGGTTGATTTCGTGCTGGGTCGCGCACAGAAGGGCCAGAGCATCTTCCTGGTCCAAATTCAGTTCGTCCCCGTCCACCGACCGCGCAAAGGCGGTAATACCGGCCGTGAGGAGTTTCAGGATCCGCTGCAATTTTAGCTCCTGTTGACGGATAGCCGCACTGATGTTGCCCCATATTGGCGTATTGACCACAGGCACGTTGAGGGAGTTGCAGTGTGATGGAGCCTTGTGACGGCTCATAGCGTGGATGAGGACTTCTTCCTGCAGCACCTGATTATTAAGAAAGTCCACTATGGCTGCCAGTTTTGTATTTAGAGGAAGTCCAGATGAATGTGGAGCCGCGAATTTGGTCGCCACATCCAAGGGTTGCTCCGCTGGCACCTCCAACGGAGGTGGTACAGGATCCACCAGAATCTCCTCGTCCTGCTGCTCCAGGCTGATAGTGGATGTTGGTGAAGACGCCCTGTGCCTGTTGCTGCCCTGCTGTTGTTGACGTTGAAGCAGGAGCTCCAGCAGCCGCTCCATACGGTCAATACGCCCTTCACCCTGAACACTCAGGTGGTCGGAGTCCTCCGGCTCTGAAAAGAAAACCGGGCTCCTGTCATCGGCCCGCACCTCGTCGAGGCCCTGCCGGTGCCGGTAGTTGTCGCTGACAGCCGCCGAGGCGAACTGCGCGATTCCTGCGCGGGCGTGTTCAACCGCCTCCGTTTAGCGGGAGCTGAAGCCGCTGCCACTAAGGCCACTTGCGGCGTGGTGTCGGCACCAGCCGAAGCATGGCTGCCTGGGGCCCACGCAGTCTTGCCGGCTGCCCACATCGTGGACCTTGCCAGCGCATGGTCTCGCCCACCCATCCATGGGGGGCTCGGCGACCGTGACGAGACCCGACTCAACCGACCCGTACCGGCGTCGAGAGTCGGGGTGTGCCGGCTGGACCTCACAGCCGCCCCGGGTCTCGCCCTGAAACCTGACCGCTCCTCCGTGTCAGGCAATGCCTTAGCCCTAACAGGGTTAGGCTTCTGGGCTCCTGCCCTCCCCCTTCTCGGAGGGCTGAGTGGAACGGGCCGTGCAGCCGCACGCACCCTGCTCCAGGTCGCCAACGACCCCGCTGACGACCTGACTGCCATGGCAGGGTCCCTCTGCTCTGGTGGCACACCACACTCCTCCTCTGGAACTCCTCCGAGCTGTGGTGTGCTGGCGGATCCGGACCTGTAAAACAGGGCTTACCCCAGTCTCCGCCTGAGTCCCGGCCTGCGCTGCAGTCGAAACTGTTGACCGGGGACTTCTCCAAACATCCTCCGGTCCATCGATCTCCCATCCATGTTCTTGCTGCAAGAAAACATCGCATAGCAAGAACCACCAACTTAAGGTAAGATACTTACCTCCGTGGCCCCTTGTGAAGGGCTGGCGAGGAGCGCGCTCCACCGCCAGCCGTCGCAGCAACGCGGTACGACGATATGTCGAGCATGCGCGCCGGCGGGCTCTTCACGAAGTCACTCACGTGACTCCGAAATGAAATAGGGTCGAGATGTTGAGGTATAATTGAAGTCAATACAGGAAATGAGACAACCATTTTAACATATAACCATATAACAATTACGTGCGGCATTTTCCCACAAAAGATCTTCAGCTTCCGTCAGGATTAAGGATGACTTCCTTCCTTCCTCTCTGGTTTTGAGGCCTCGGAGATGACTGATAAGGCCGGTATAGGAACCACAGTCTCTTCCCCAGATGGGGCAGGTTCTGCTCCTATCAGTTATGAAATGAAAATTCTTTGGGAAGCAGCATTTGTGGAGAGTGCTCTATAGTCCCATTTGATTGCAGCAATGTGATAATGGTCAGATAACCAGAGGTTTGAGTGCTATAGCAACGTATTAAAGGATGTTCTAAACAAAATTAACATCGTAATTTCCTGTGCACGCCATTATATACCCTTTATTTGCCTTTTTGTCTTTAGATCCTGATGCGGTTGAAAACGATGGCATCTATTCTAGATACTTTGTTAATTTTGGTGGAAATGGACGGTACAGCTTCAAAATAAATGTTCAAGGAAAAGATGGAGTGACAAGATTATCGGCCAGGAGGCATGGTCGTGCCATGTACATCCCTGGATATGTGCAGAATGGTAATGTATTGATGGATAAATGCTACACATTGATGTTGACAGTATAACATTGCCTGTGTCTATCACCACCTCAGCCCAAGTGCCATTGAGAGTCTTAAGGGCCTGTCCCACTTAGCCGATTTTTTAGGCGACTGCCGGCAACTGTCATGGTCGTAGCAGATCGCCAAAAAACCGGCGACTATGGGCCTGTCCCACTTAGGCAATTTTTTAGACGACTGCCGACAAATACGACAATGGAATTCACCGAAGTCAGCACCGGCGACAACCTACATCACCTGGCAGCAACCTACGTTAACCTGGTGACAACCTACGACAGCACCTATGTCAAGCTACGCGCATTGGCGTCAAACCCATGGCTGCCGAACATATTTCAACATGTTGAAAATCCAGCGGTGAACAGAAAGACGCTACGATTATTTGGGCGACTGAGGAGACTACTCACGACCATATAGATGACACCACGGCGACCATGTGGCGACAGCCTACTCGCCTGTAGTCGCCTAAAGAATTGCCTAAGTGGGACAGGCCCATTACCTTGCTATCCCCAGACATGACAAACTTCAAGAACCAGACGACATAGGTTTAAGGTGAATGGGGAAGGATTTGATGGGAATCTGAGGGGTAACATTTTCACACAATGGAGGGTGGGTACATGGAGCAAGCAGCCAGAGGAGGTAGTTGAGGCAGGTACTATCGCAACATTTAGACAGGTACATGGATAAGACCGGTTTAAAGGGATATGGGCCAATTGCTGGCAGGTGGGACGTGTAGCTGGGACATGTTGGTCAGTGTGGGCTGGTTGGGCGGAGAGTCCTGTTTCCACACTGTAAGACTCAATGGCTCTAAATGCCATTGTCTCAAGGACAATCTCCCATCCTTCATTTTCCCATCTCATCTCATCAAGTATCCTGCTTCCACCTACGATTCCTTCCTTTGGTTTCACAATTCTTCAATCCTCATGGCTCACACCTTCTGTTGTTTTCATCTTTGGCCTTTGTCCAGTCAGTGCCTAGTGGGGTGCCGCAAGGTTCGGTGCTGAGCCCCCAGTTGCTTACAATATATATTAACGATTTGGACAAGGGAATTAAATGTAACATCTCTAAATTTGTGGATGACACAAAGCTGGGTGGCAGTGTAAGCTGCGAGGACGATGCTATGGGGCTGCTGGGTGACTTGGATAGGTTGGTTCAGTGGGCAGAAGCATGGCAGATGCAGTATAATGTGGATAAATGTGAGGCTATCCACTTTGGTGGCAAAAACACAAAGGCAGATTATTATCCGAATGGTGTCAGATTAGGAGAAGGGGAGATGCAACGAGGCCTCGGTGTGCTTGTACATCAATCATTGAAAGTAAGCATGCAGGTCCAGCAGGCAGTGAAGAAAGCTAATGGCATGTTGGCCTCATTACAAGAGGATTTGAGTTTTGGAGCAAGGAGGTCCTACTGCAGTTGAACAGGGCCCTGGTGAGACCATAACTGGAGTATTGTGTGTAATTTTGGTGTCCTAATTTAAGGAAGGACCTTATTGCTATAGGGGGAGTGCAGCGTAGGTTCCCCAGATTAAATCCCACGATGGCGGGACTGACATATGATGAAAGAATGGGTCGAATGGGGTTATATTCAATGGAATTTAGAATGATGAGAGGGGATCCTATAGACACGTATAAAATTCTGCATTGGACAGGGTAGATGCAGGAAAATTGTCCCCGATGTCGGGGAGTCCAGAACCAGGGGTCACAGTTTAAAAATACGGGGTAGGACATTTAGAACTGAGATTAGGAAAAATGTTTTCACCCCGAGAGTTGTGAATCTGTGGAATTCTCTGCCACAGAAGGCAACGGAGGCCAATTCACTGGATGTTTTCAAGAGAGAGTTAGATTTAGCTCTTAGGGCAAAGGGAATTAACGGATATGGGGAAATGCCGGAACGGGGTACTGATTTTGGAAGGATGATCAGCCATGATCATGTTGAATGGTGGTGCTGGCTCGAATGGCTGAGTCGCCTACACCTGTACCTATTTTCTATGTTTCTATGAACCCCTATCAACCCCTCCCCTCTTGCCTGTGTTCGCACTTTGTCCTGCTCCTTCTCTCTTCCAGCTTTCATCCTCTTCCCTGGAATCAATCCATAGAAGGGTCCCGACCCAAAACGTCACCTTCCTGACCTGCTGAGTTACTCCAGCGTTTTGTGTCATTTTTAGTGTAAAGCAGCATCTGCAGTTGCTTTATTCTACACGCAGTACCCTATTGTCCACTTGTCCATTGACCAGTGTCCTCACTGCATGATAACACTCGGAATCAGATTCAGATTCAATTTTAATTGTCATTGTCAGTGTACAGTACAGAGACAACGAAATGCATTTAGCATCTCCCTGGAAGAGCGACACAGCAAATGATTTGAATAAATAACAATAAGTGTCCGGGGGGGGGTGATTGGCAGTCACCGAGGTACGTTGTTGAGTAGCGTGACAGCTGCCGGAAAGAAGCTGTTCCTGGACCTGCTGGTTCGGCAACGGAGAGACCTGTAGCGCCTCCCGGATGGTAGGAGGGTAAACAGTCCATGGTTGGGTTGAGAGAGGTCCTTGGCGATGCTGAGCGCCCTCCGCAGACAACGCTTGCTTTGGACGGACTCAATGGAGGGGAGCGAGGAACCGGTGATGCGTTGGGCAATTTTCACCACCCTCTGCAATGCCTTCCGGTCGGAGACAGAGCAGTTGCCATACCAAACTGTGATGCAGTTGGTAAGGATGCTCTCGATGGTGCAGCGGTAGAAGTTCACCAGGATCTGAGGAGACAGATGGACCTTCTTCAGTCTCCTCAGGAAGAAGAGACGCTGGTGAGCCTTCTTGATCAGAGTTGAGGTATTGTGGGTCCAAGAGAGGTCGTCGGAGAGGTTGACTCCCAGGAACCTGAAGCTAGAAACACGTTCCACCTCCATACAGTTAATGTGGATGGGGGTGTGCGTGCCGCCCCTGGACTTCCTGAAGTCTACAATGAGCTCCTTGGTCTTCCTGGAGTTAAGGGCCAGGTTGTTGTCAGCGCACCATGCTGCTAAGTGCTGGACCTCCTCCCTGTAGGCCGACTCATCGTTGTTGCAACGGAAAATCGTAATATAAAAAAAACCCACGTTTGTGATGAAATCCTTGTTAACTCTTAGCCTCCGCCCATCCCCCCAAAAACCCTGCCTCCATAAGGCAAGAGTCTCTCCCGAATTCTCAAGTCCTCTGGCGCTGGTCTTTCATGCATCTATCTCTTTCTGCCCGGCCTCTGACGTAAAATGTCTTAACTCCATGTTTGTGGGTTCCTCCTCCCACTGTTCTCCTTTCCATTAAGATGTTGGATCACCCCACTTGATATCAACAATGTTTCACGTGAACCAAGGTACAGTGACAAGCTTTTTCATTCGTGCCATAAATACAATCAAGTATAGTCTATAGAGCAAAGGTGGAAAATATGGAATGCATAATACAGTTCTCAGCATTGGAGTGAATCAGTTCCACAGACAAAGTCCAATGCCGACAATGAGGTAGAGGTGAATTGGATCGTACCATAGCGTATGTAAAGAGAAGGAAAAAAGCTGTTCCTGAGTCTGGTAGTGCATGCTTTCAAGCTTGATACCTTCTGCCAGATGGGAACGGGGAGAATAAGGAATATCCGGGATGGGACAAGACTTTGATTGTGTTGGCTGCTTTTCCAAGGCCCAGATGGAGTCAACAATGGGATATCAGGTTTGTGTGATGGATTGGGCTACATCTACAACTCTCTTCAGTTTCTCATGGTCTTGGACAGAGCTGTTTCTAAACCAAGCTGTGATAGACAGTAAGCTTTCTATGGTGCATCTGTCGATGTTTGTAAGAGTCATTGGAGACATGCCAAATTTCCTCAGTCTCCTCAGGAAGCAGAGGCATCTTTGACTGTCACATCAGTGTGGTTGATCAACGACAGATCAATGAAGCTCTCAACCATTTCCACCTGGGCACCATTGATGCCGACTGTGGCATGTACTCCACATTGCTTCCTAATCGTCGATAACTCGCTCTTGATCCTTTTTCTAAAACGTGGACTTTTCTTTTTCCTTTCCTTTTAGGAAACATTCAACAAAACCCATCTCGGCCGCCGTCCGTTGATGACAACACTCAGAAACTGGGAAGTTTTCAGAGAGTTAAATCAGGTGGCACCTGTATGGTAAGTCAGGTACCTACTATAGGACCTATTCCTGACATGTTCCCCCCGAGTAAAATCATGGATCTTAAAGCAACAATAGTCCACGATAACATACAACTGAACTGGACAGCGCCAGGAGACGATCTGGATCAAGGAAATGGTAATTAAAAATTATTATTTAATGTATAAATTATTCAATAATTCAATGGTACTTTATTGTCAGATGTACCTATGTACATTGGAACTCTTTTTTTTGCATACTGTTCAGTGAAAATCCTGTGTTTGAGTTTAGTTTATTATCACATGTACCTCATAGTGTGGGGATATACTGCACATGGGATGTGGAGAGGATGTTTCCACTAGTGGGAGAGTCTAAGACTAGAGGCTATGGTCTTAGAATTAAATGACATAACTTATCGAAGGAGATGAGGAGGAATTTCTTTAGACAGAGGGTGGTGAATCTGTAGAATTCTTTAGCCACAGAAAGCTGTGGAGGCCATGCCAATCTGTATATTTAAGGCTGAGATAGCGATATTCTTGATTAGTACGGGTGTCGGGTTATGGGGAGAAGGCAAGAGAATGGGGTGGGGAGGGGGAGATAGATCAGCCATGACTGAATGGCCTAATTCTGTTCCTATTACTTATGATCTTATGACCTTGTCCCGGTTCTTCCCCAACAAAAACTGAGTGAATATTTTATTAGCATGTTACAATAGCAAAGTTTGAGTGGTCTTTCTTTTGTGAATTAACTAGTGTTCATTTTTTTTTTCTCGTCTTCGTCGTTTAGCATCCCACTATGAAATAAGGATGAGCAAAAACTTCACACAGCTGAAAAATTATTTTCAAACGGCTCACAAGATTAACACCACTGGGTTGCATCCTCAGACTGCAAACTCCAAGGAATCATTTTTAATCTCTGAGAATATTCAATTGAAAAACGAGACTGTAATCTACTTTGGTGTTATTACATTTGATAAGGCAAATCAAACTTCACTGCTGTCAAATATAGCACAGGTTGCCTTGGTAATGGTGCCTCCATTTCCACCAAGCACGACTGGCCCAACAAACCAAACGCGGCCACCGGGAACAACTCATTCACCTCGTCGAACCACATCCGTGCACCTTGACTCATCCTCCCAACCTCCCAACCTAACACAACCTAATAACTCCCCGGGAATTGACGTTACAGCAATTGTTCTGCTAGTTAGTTGTCTTGTTGTTGTCGTAACTCTGATCACATAACCGTGTGCATTGTAGCTACTAGAGGTCGTAAGAGAGTCTCACTCAGTTAAGACACTTGCCATCAGTAAATTCATAAGTTCCAGGAGCAGAATTACACCATTCAGCCCATCAAAGTTTACTCCGCTATTCAGTCATGGCTGACCAATCTTTCACTCTCAATCCCATTCTCCTCCGGTCTCCTCCATAACCCACCCATAAGTTCCTCCTGTCTCCTCCATACTCCCCATAAGTTAGAATTGGTCGTCCTTGACTTCATTCTAAGTATTCATCACAAGCAACAAAAATCGATTGTTCATTTTATTATATTACAACATTTCTCAATAAATGATTGTTTTTCTCAATAAATCTCTAACTAGTTTGAGCAGAGATGACAACATCAAAAGCCTTCAAGCCAATTTGTATTAAATAAGTATTTTGAAGGTTTGTTAGAATCACCCTGAGTATTCTATGTGACTCCAATTTTCTTTTGTGTTTTGAGCTGATATTTTACAACAAAGGATTCCTTAAATTGGGTACGAACTAGACTTTTCCTTGTAACACCGGGTTTAAGCCATTATCTGCAGTTTTGGGGCCCTAATTTGAGAATTATATTCTGCACTGTGAACAATTCTGAGTTAATTGCAAAATTGGCAATTGATAATAAACACGCATCATCAGAATGTCTGTATTGATCTAGTCCTGCTATTAGTGTACCAATGCTATCTGGTAAACTGTGTATGAAATGATCATAAACGGACACAAAGTGCTTGAGTAACTCAGTGGGTCAGGCAATATCTAAGAAGAACATGGATAGGTGATGTTCGGATCGAGACTCTACTTCAAACTTCTTAAACTAAACTAATGGTTTTTACTATGATGGGGCTTTATCTTTGGGAAGTAGCTGCACTCTTTTTATTTGCAAAACTTGAACATGACTGTGTAATTATCATTCTATGTTCTTTTAAATGCTATGCTATGCCCTCCACTCATTCACATCTAATTGTGCCTCAATTGCAAGATAGACTACACTTTCTAACTACACTTTACATTCCTGGTGCCAATTAAGTTTCTAACAGGGAAGGTGGATATCTGCCTATCAGGTCCGACAGGCTCTTCGCCAGAACTTGACTTTTGCCAGTCTCTACTTTTTTTCCAAATCTTTCACGCAGAATAGTAAGATTAAACGAGAACTTACCCGTTTGAAGTTTGATCATTATTTTATGAGGAGTTACGATGAGCGATTACGTGAAGAAGGCTGTCCCCACGTATGAGCGACAATCTTCAAAGCAGCGGTGTGAAATCACAGAGTTGTTGAACTAAAATAGTAAGATTAGAGTTGACTAGAACTTCCAGAAAAATCGTTATGTTACGAGGGTCAGGAGTTGAGGGCACGTAATCGCTCATCGTAACTCCTCATAAAATAACGATCAAACTTCAAACTGGTAAGTTCTCGTTTAATCTTACTAATTTTCTTCGGAGTCACGTGAGTGACTACGTGAAGATTTTGAAGCTCTGTAATTTCACGAGTCCACACAAGCACGACTGCATCAGTTGACCACAGATAAGAGAAACATTCATAATGCATACATACATGACATAGATTTAAAAACATGCTGATGCTGATAAATGAACAAACAATAATAACAGTAACCCCTCTCATCCGAGGGGAAACTATAAAATAGAATCTAAAATAGAGTTGGCGAATACCCCTGGTCTGGCAATGGGTGAAAATAAAATGTCGGATACCTCGTTCGTTCGACCATCCTGCAGTTGACAAGATGTGGTCCAGAGGACCGCGCATAACCCTTGCTGCTGGTGTTGTTGCAGCCCTGGTGGAGTGAGGTTAGAAATTAGTATCTACTCCTGTATAAGCCAAAACTTCGCATAACCACCTGGAGATGGTCTGAACTAGTATCAGAGCCTCTAAGGCTCTAGACGACCTTGACGTAATGTAAATGTGTGACCACATGTAACCGAAGGTGCATGGGGTATGTAAACATGAATTATTATATCGCAGGTGTAACGATCCTGTCCATTCGCAATTTTTGTAATGACTGAACCCGTGCGCTGAGGGCAGCGCCAGGGAATAACCTGCCTATGAGAGCCGAACCAAAGATAGAGATATCGCTGGAGCCCCATGTTGTATAAATGTTAACACAATGTCAATATCCCATACTTCCGTGTACTTGGGTCTGGAAGAACTTGTGTTAATGATATCCTAAGTAACTGGACACCAGAGGGTGAAACCTGAGAGAGCGGGCCCCACTTGCTGCAGCAACTATGATGAGCAGCACGTTGGGCACAGTTAATGGGACTATAACTTAATTTATTGTCAAAGACCTATAAAAAATGAACTCTAAGACGTCAGTGTCCGTGCCGTATTATATGTAACATTACATTTAAACAGAAAATGCTTCCCATCTACTGAAGAGGCAAAGTACTGCTTTTTTGGTGTTATCCCTGCACTCTGCAGTAAGCACATACTTGGATCAGTCTGACAGCCCGAGCCGCAGGAGCGGTCTTCTCAGATTCTGTAAAGCAATGAATTGATTAATCAAGTAGAGGCTGGCTCCCCGAATTCCAGGCTGGACCAGCAAATGTTATGTTTAGAACCCCATATAAGGTTCTATTATTATTTCCAACATTTGCGGGAAACCATGGCTGCATAAGCCAGTCAGACAGTATGAGAACCCTGAATGCAGGATCTTGCTGAATTATTGCAAGACCCGACTGATGAGGCAAAGTGGAGAAACCACATAAAAGAACATTCCTCCCCCGTGCAGCGAGAATGAGCCTGCATGCAAAAATATCGATATTGTGTGCCATTGAGCCATAGATCCTAAAATACTTTGTGATCCAACATCCATACTGTGTTGTCATTGATTTTGCATGATGATACACCAGCGCCAAAAAGGTTAGGTAAATTATGACAGGATACTTTGACTTTATTACATCCATGTGACTAACATGGATATTTGCACAATAACCCTTTAACCCACAGTATGCACCCTGTACATGCTCCCCTTAGGCCAAGTCATTGAAAAGCACGGCATTTCCTTCCATTGCTACGCAGCCGATACACAACTGTACCTCCCCCTGGAGCCCAAACAACTATAAAATCTGCTTAACCTTACCCGCTCCCTCTGTCTCTTGCCATTCTGTCTCTGCCCCTTTTTCTCTGTCTCTCCCCATTCTCTCTCTGCCCTCACTCTCTACCCCCCACCCCCTCCCTCTCTAGACACGCCTGCGAGTTGGGGGCTATGCGTCAGTGGATAGGGTGGTTATGGGGTAAAAGGAGCAAATTAATAATATTAATATAATATTAAGGGGGGTAGTTAGCGTGTGTGTGGGGGGGTAGTTAGTGTGTATGACGCCGCATGCCACCCCGCCCTCCTCCCCCGCAACCACACTTTGGGGGAACAGACCCAACGGGTCTGCACTTGGTCTAGAATACTTTTAAAACTATGTGTTTGTGTGTGTCATATTTTTGGCCTTTGATTCGTTGGTCCGCCAAAACCACACGCTAAAACTCAGAGATTTTTTCCATTTCGCTATCCATTACTCTTTTACATTCACTAATCCACTCCTCATTACTTTTAGACAACTTATGTACACATTTTTGAATAAAATCCTTCCCCCCCCCCCCTCACTCATTTTAAAATCTAAACGGGACTCGCGAGCTGCTGACGTCACAATCCCACATTCCGACCAATCGAAGCCGCTTCTCTCTCTCTTCTCTCTTTCCTGTCTCCCACGTACCCCCTCCTCGTGGACCCCCCCTCGTGGCCCTCCAGCTTTAGAACTCTTTATTCAGAACTGCCGTCGGGACATCAACCGCCTCGACTTCTCCACTCCCCTGTCTCACTCCAATCTCTCCCCCTCCGAACGTATTGCCATCGACTCACTCCGCAACAACCCAGACTGGGTTATCAAACCCGCCGACAAGGGAGGTGCTGTGGTAGTCTGGCGCGTTGATCTCTACAAAGCAGAGGCCAAGCGCCAACTCTCGGACACCTCCTCCTACTTACCCCTGGACCATGACCCCACTGACGAGCACCAGGCCACCATCTCGAGCACCATAACCGGCTTCATCAACTCCGGCTCCCTACCCCCCCGAGCCTCCAACCTCATCGTTCCCCAGCCCCGCACAGCCCGATTTTACCTTCTCCCCAAAATCCACAAACCCGACTGCCCCGGCAGACCCGTTGTCTCTGCCTGTTCGTGCCCCACCGAACACATTTCCACATACCTTGACTCCATCCTATCCCCCTTTGTTAAATCCCTCCCCACCTATGTTCAAGACACCTCAGACACTCTCCTTCGGCTCCGCACATTCCGTTGTCCAGGCCCCCATCCTCTCATCTTCACCATGGACGTCCAGTCACTATACACCTGCATCCCCCACCAGGATGGTCTCAAAGCCCTCCGGTACTTCCTCGACCAGAGGAGCAACCCATACCCATCCACTGACACCCTCCTCCGCCTAGCGGAGTTGGTCCTTACCCTCAACAACTTCTCTTTTGACTCCTCCCATTTCCTCCAAACACAAGGCGTAGCTATGGGCACACGCATGGGCCCTTGCTACGCCTGCCTCTTTGTCGGGCACGTCGAACAATCTTTGTTCTCGGCGTACCAGGGCCCCACCCCCGACCTTTACCTCCGTTACATTGACGACTGCTTTGGTGTCACCTCCTGCACCCACGCAGAACTGACTGACTTCATCCATTTCACCACCAACTTCCATCCGGCACTCAAATATACTTGGACCATTTCCGACATTTCCCTACCATTCCTTGACCTCACCATCTCTATTGCAGGTGATACACTCCTGACTGACATCCACTACAAACCAACTGACTCCCACAGCTAACTGGACTACTCTTCCTCCCACCCTGCTTCCTGTAAGGACTCCATCCCCTATTCCCAATTCCTCCGTCTACGCCGCATCTGCTCCCAGGATGACGTGTTCCACACCAGGTCATCGCAAATGTCCTCGTTCTTCAGAGAACGGGGTTTCCCCTCCCCCACTATAGATGAGGCTCGCACCAGGGTCTCCTCCATACCCCGCAACACTGCCCTCTCTCCCCATTCCCCCACTCACAACAAGGGCCGAGTCCCCATGGTCCTCACCTTTCACCCCACCAGCCGGCGCAAACAACAGATAGTCCTCCGCCAGTTTCGTCACCTCCAACGTGACCCCTCCACTCGCCACATCTTCCCATCTCCCCCCGTCTGCCTTCCGCAAAGACCGCTCCCTCCGCAACTCCCTCGTCAATTCTTCCCTTCCCTCCCGCTCCACTCCTTCCCCGGGCACTTTCCCTTGCAACCGCAAGAGATGCTACACTTGTCCCTTCACCTCCCCCATCCACTCCTTTCAGGGACCCAAGCAGTCATTCCAAGTCCGACAGAGGTTCACCTGCACCTCCTCCAACCTCATCTACTGCATCCGTTGCTCCAGATGCCAGCTGATCTACATCGGTGAGACCAAGCGGAGGCTGGGCGATCGTTTCGCCGAACACCTCCGCTCGGTCCGCAATAACCAACCCGACCTCCCGGTGGCTCAGCACTTCAACTCCCCCACCCATTCCATATCCGACCTCTCGGTCCTGGGCCTCCTCCACGGCCAGAGTGAGCAACACCGCAAGTTGGAGGAACAGCACCTCATATTCCGCTCGGGGAGTCTGCATCCTCTGGGCTTAAACATTGAATTTTCTCAATTCTGTTAACCCTGGCTGCCTCCTCCCCTCCCCACCTCTCCCTCAGCCCTCGGGCCCTGGCATTCCTTCTCCATCTCCCCCCCCCCCCCCCCCCAGTCGCACTAGCTTCTCATTTGCACACTACAAACAGCTTACAATGGCCTGTTTCCTTTATCATCGATACTTTTTTGCATATCTTTCATTCATTGTTCTTTATCTCTCCACATCACCGTCTATATCTCTCGTTTCCCCGATCCCTGACCCGTCTGAAGAAGGGTCTCGACCCGAAACGTCGCCTATCTCCTTCGCTCCTTAGATGCTGCTCCACCCGCTGAGTTTCTCCAGCTTTTTGTGTAACCCCCCACCCCACCCCCCCACACTGACCTTTCTGTCCTCGGCCTCCTCCATTGTCAGAATGAGGCCTAGTGTAAATGAGGCCTAGTGTAAGCCGCTTCTCTCTCTCTTCATTTGGCCGCCCGGCACCCCTCCACCCCCTCCTCCTCCAACTACGCTCGCGCCGCGCCTCCCGCAGCTGGACCCCCCCCCACCCCCCCCACTCCACCCTACCCCCCTCCCCGCACTCGGGGTCTGAAGTGCCGACGATGCCTGGCCGACGGCTGCTAGGACCCTCTCCTCCCTCCCTTGTTCTCTTCCCCCCCCTCTCTCCCCCTCCCCCTCCCCTCCCCTCTCTCCCCTCTCTCTCGATCGGCCGGCCATCTGCTGCTTTTGATCGTCCGCTCCGCTCGCACCAGCAGGGTCGCCCACACAAAAAAAACGCCACAAAATCCGAACCCCAGCTGCAAAAGGCAGGAAGCTCCCCTGCCTCTGTGTGTCCCTCTCCGTGTGTGCCTCTCCGTGTGTCCCTCTCCGTGTGTGCCTCTCCGTGTGTGCCTCTCCGTGTGTGCCTCTCCGTGTGTCCCTCTCCGTGTGTCCCTCTCCGTGTGTGCCTCTCCGTGTGTGCCTCTCCGTGTGTCCCTCTCCGTGTGTGCCTCTCCGTGTGTCCCTCTCCGTGTGTGCCTCTCCGTGTGTCCCTCTCCGTGTGTGCCTCTCCGTGTGTCCCTCTCCGTGTGTGCCTCTCCGTGTGTGTCCCTCTCCGTGTGTGTCCCTCTCCGTGTGTCCCTCTCCGTGTGTCCCTCTCCGTGTGTGTCCCTCTCCGTGTGTGTCCCTCTCCGTGTGTGCCTCTCCGTGTGTGCCTCTCCGTGTGTGTCCCTCTCCGTGTGTCCCTCTCCGTGTGTCCCTCTCCGTGTGTGCCTCTCCGTGTGTGCCTCTCCGTGTGTGTCCCTCTCCGTGTGTGTGCCTCTCCGTGTGTGTCCCTCTCCGTGTGTCCCTCTCCGTGTGTGTCCCTCTCCGTGTGTCCCTCTCCGTGTGTGTCCCTCTCCGTGTGTGCCTCTCTGTGCCTCTCTGTGTGGAAATAACCTGCGTTTTGCAATTCCGGGGGTGACCGTTCACAGCCGCCGCTCGCTCACAGTTGCAAACCGAACTCCTTACGAGCAGGCAAGCGAGCTTTGAAATAAACCTTGCGATCCCCCCCTCCCCCTTCTCTCTCTCTCTCTCTATCCCCATTTCTATCTCTCTCCCCCTCCTCTCTCTCTCCCACCCCCTCCTCTCTCTCCCACCCCCTCCTCTCTCTCTCTCCCACCCCCTCCTCTCTCTCTCTCCCTCCCCTCTCTCTCCTCCCTCTCTCCCTCCCCCCCCTCTCTCTCCCCATCTCTCTCCCTCCCCTCCCTCTCTCCCCCTCCCTCTCACTCTCCCCCTCCCTCTCTCTCTCCCCCTCCCTCTCTCACCCCCTCCGTCTCTCTCCCCTACCCCCCCTGCCCTCCCCTAAACCCCCTTCCCCACCCGTCCCCTCCCTCCTTCCCTTCACCCTCTCCCCCTTCCCCCCACCTCGCCCCCTCCCTTCCTCCCACCTCTCCCCCTTCCTTTCCCCCTACCTCTCCCCCTCCATTCTCACCACATCACCCCCTTCCCTTTCCCCCTCTCAGCTCCCCTCTCTCCCACCCTCCCCCCTCCCCCCTCCCCCACCCTCCCTCTCCTCCACCCTCCCTCTCCTCCATCCCCCCCCTCCCCTGTCTCTTGCCCTTCTGTATCTGTCTCTCTCACTGTCCCTCCCCATTCTTTCTCTGCCCTCAATCTCTAACCCCCTATCCCTCTCTAGACACTCCTGCGAGTTGGCGGCTATGCGTCAGTGGCTAGGGAGGTTATGGGGTAATAGAATCTAATTAATAATGTTAATATAATATCAAGGGGGTAGCTAGTGTGGAGGTGCTTAGTGTGTGTGCCATCCCGCACCCCCTCCTCGCAAATGAGCATTGGGGGAACAGACCCAACGGGTCTGCACTTAGTCTAGTATACTTTTAAAACTCTGTGTGTTTGTGCATTTATAATATATTTACAGCTATTTACAATATATATTAATGATCTGGATGAGGGAATTGAATGCTACATCTCCAAGTTTGCGGATGACACGAAGCTAGGGTGCAGTGTTAGCTGTGAGGAGGATGCTAGGAGGCTGCTAGGTGACTTGGATAGGTTGGGTGAGTGGGCAAGTGCATGGCAGATGCAGTACAATGTGGATAAATGTGAGGTTATCCACTTTGGCGGCAAAAACAGGAGAGTAGACTATTATCTGAATGGTGGCCGATTAGGAAAAGGGGAGATGCAACGAGACCTGGGTGTCATGGTACACCAGTCATTGAAAGTAGGCATGCAGGTGCAGCAGGCTGTGAAGAAAGCGAATGGTATGTTAGCATTCATAGCAAAAGGATTTGAGTACAAGAGAAGGGAGGTTCTACTGCAGTTGTACAGGGGCTTGGTGAGGCCACACCTGGAGTATTGCATACAGTTTTAGTCTCCATAGAGGGAGTACAGAGAAGGTTCACCAGACTGATTCCTGGGATGGCAGGACTTCTATATGAAGAAAGACTGGATAGACTCGGCTTGTACTCGCTGGAATTTAGAAGATTGAGGGGGGGATCTTATAGAGACTTACAAAATTCTTAAGGGGTTGGACAGGCTACATGCAGGAAGATTGTTCCCGATGTTGGGGAACTCCAGAACAAGGGATCACAGTTTAAGGATAAGAGGGAAGTCTTTTAGGACCGAGATGAGAAGATCATTTTTCACACAGAGAGTGGTGAGTCTGTGGAATTGAGGTAGTTGAGGCCAGTTGATTGGCTATATTTAAGACGGAGTTAGATGTGGCCCTTGTGGCTAAAGGGATCAAGGGGTACGGAGAGAAGACGGGTACACGATGCTGATTTGGATGATCAGCCATGATCATATTGAATGGCGGTGCAGGCTCGAAGGGCCGAATGGCCTACTCCTGCACCTATTTTCTATGCTTCTATGAGAGGGGGGGGGGGGGGGGGGGGGGGGGGGGAGGGGGGGAAGAGAGAGAGAGAGCAGGGGGGGGGAAAGAGAGAGAGAGAGGGGGGGGAAGAGAGAGAGAGAGGGGGAGAGAGAGAGGGGGAGAGACAGAGACCGCGAAATGCTCTCTCTGACTACCCACCTTGATATTATATATATTCTCTAGGGGTGCGGGGCGGCATGCAGCGTCACAAACACTAACCACCCCCACACTAACTACCCCCTTGATATTATATTAATATTATTCATTAAATCAGTTTACCCCATAACCGCCGTAGCCACTGACGCATAGCCCCCAACTCGCTGGCGTGTCTAGAAATGGGGTGGGGGGTAGAGAGTGAGGGCAGAGAGAGAATGGGGAGAGACATGGGTAGAGAATGGGGAGATATAGGAGGGAGATGCGGTAGGGGAGAGAGGGGGAAGAGTGTGGAGGGAGGTGGAGAGGGGTACGGGGGAGAGAGGGGGAAGAGTGGGGAGGGAGGAGGAGATGGGGTAGGGGAGGGAGGGTGAGAGGGGTAGGGGCGAGAGGGGGAAGAGTGGGGAGGGGGAGAGGGGTAGGGGGAGTGGTGGAAGTGGGAGAGAGGGAGGGGGAGGGGGGAGTGGTGGAAAAGGGAGAGAGGGGTAGGGAAAAAGGGGAGGGGGAGAGGGGTTGGGGGCAGTCCATCTATTCCCCACTCCCTATGACCCCCACTCCTCTCTCTCTATTCCCACACTCTCCCTCTTCACCTCCCCCATTTCCCTCTCTCCCTCAATCCCCCGACTCCCCCTCTTCACCTCCCCAGGATCGGGCCTTACCCCGCCCGCCCGTCGCCTTATCTCATCTCCCGATCGGCAGAGCATTTTGAGATCGCGGGGGGTTTTGAGCGGGCGGGCGCGCGGGCGATTCAAGCTGCGGGAGGCGTGGCGCGAGCATTGTTGGAGGGAGGGAGAGGAGGGGAGGGGGGGGTAGCATTGGGAAGAGACTGACTTTGGTGCCTTCCCTCACAGTGGGAAATTTCGATCCTGCTGTGGGGGGATGTTTTATGTTGAATTCTATCTACTCTATGTCGTGTTCTTTATCTTTACTGTATGGCTGTATGGTGATTTAATTTAACTGTGCCAATTGGCACATG